>JAASFT010000407.1:0-20723 GCA_023333885.1 Globisporangium parvum
ATCTGATAGGCTGAAATCTCAGATCCGCCAGCCAATGAAAAACAACAACTGAGCGTGTGCTCGTGACACGCACGAGTCACACGGGAGTGATGGTCCTGCCTACAAATGCAAATATGCAAGCATGCAATGGTCACCTAGGCCAACTACAGTTTACTTGCCCGTCATCACTCTCCACTGACACCAACAAATCTCCCCACAGCTCGCTTGGCCAGCGCCAACACACCCAGCCACCATAGGTTGTGTATTGTAACAAAGATCTGAACATGTAGGAAGCGTCCCATGACCTGCAATAGTGTGTGACGTCTGTTACAGGACTGCCAATGTAACAACCGCGCCATCGCTTCGCTAAATCCTGACACTCCCTTGCGGCGCTTGCGGGTTGCTTGGTGAGTTGATAGCGGCAACGTTCGTGTTTGCTGGCAGCACATACTTTATCAGGCATTTGTATACCGCATCTCGAGATCAGATGAACTCACGGCCAATGCCGACAGCGCTCGCCTGAGCTGCAGTACACTTGCGAGCAGCGACGTGTAGGTAGTACATCGCCGTCCAAGTTTGCGGCCCATATCCCTGCTACTTATCTTCCTCCTTCAGCATGAACTCACTTCGTCCCCACACAATGTGGAGTCTCTGGTATGCGCTCCAACCAAGGCCCCACCCAATCCCAATCGTCGAAGCATTGCTCTATATTAATTATAGGCGGAACGATAGGTGTGTTGTTTGATGCCTGATCGTTCAGCCAAACTCAAGCAGCGACAGTATTGATAAACAATAATTATTGTCAAACAATTGTCACAATCAGAATTATTGATTTCATCAAAATATGCACAATTTTGCACTCGTATTTCGAAAAACTTCTGACAACAAATACCCTCTATACGATTCAAAGTATGCAAGATAAATAAATAGTCCTTTTAACCTATTTTGAGTTTTTAAAAGACAAGTTCCTCCAATAGTGAAATAAACGAGTACACCTTCGATTTAACCTAAAACCCCTAAAAACCTCAAAATGTGTCGATGTTCGAAGAAACAACCTTACCATGCTTTGTTAAGGTTTTTTTGGTTTGCACCTGGTTTTGTCAAGGAATTTTTTGGCATTCTTAATAGGCATTCCGAGCCAAACAGTTTTCAAAATTCCAGCGCCTGGCTCAAATGGAAAGTTGAAAAACATCTAGCTCGAAATGCCTATTTAGAATGCCAAAAAATTCCCTTTTTTAGAAATTCTCCATTTTCCGTAATTTTGAAGTTTTAGGATAGACAGGTGTATTGTATCAATTGATTTGATACAATATACCTGATACAATATACCTGATACAAATATACTCTGCTGGTGAAGATTCGAATCGAGGTTTAAGGTTTTAAAATTGCACTTGTCATAAGCATCCTCCCTCTCGATTGCAGTCTTCGTACAACTGATTGCCTCCAAAACTCGGTGCTCACTGAATGAAATCGATAGTGATTTTATCGATGTTGGAAGATGTCCAACAGCAAAAATCGTATAGTGACGAAATCTAGCAGACCACATGTGTAAGCTGAGAGTAAACTGAGAGAAGTAGATCAAGGACGGAGAGAAGTAGATATAGGACATGCTCGAGTTGCGAGATGCGACTCGCTACATGTTGAAATGCAAGTGCATCACAGACAAGATCCACGACAACGACGACGACACGCTGACAGAGAAATAGATGGCCAGCGCTGCGGCGCTGAGTGTCGTTGCGCCTTGCTGGCAATCTCTTGAAGCTCCGTCGAGCACCGAGTGTGCGGTGCGTGGTGTGTGAGTGTGAAGGACAGCTCGATGTCACGAGTGTGGCAAGCTCAAGTGCAACGCGACGCAATCAGCGGATGCGCATGTTAGTCAGCGTGCAAACCTCGCGCGCAAGTGTCTCGCGCTCGCACCCCGCAGACCGGGGACGCGAATGCGATCGCATGGGACATCGCAGAGCGCAATGCATGCGTGTATGTGTATAGGGTGGTGGTGGTGTCTCGAAGATCGTTTCGAGCGCAGAGCGACCGCAGCTCCGTCCTACTTACCTACTGACTGCCCGAGTGACCTAGCACCGGGCAGTAGGCTGCGCGCTGCTGGGTGTCGACGATCATTCATCGTCCTGTAGGTCTCCATCCATTCATCCATCCATCCATCCACATCCATCCATCCATCCGCCATCGTTCAGGTGGTTCAGGTTGGTTGAGTCGTGATACTTCGACTTCGACGTCCAGACGTGGACACTGGGTGGAGTCCCTGGCTCGGCTGGAGTCCCCTCAGTCAGAGCAATGGGTCTCCAGTCTCGTTCTCGTTGAGTCACAGGTTGAAGGTGAGTGAGTTGAGGCGGTTGTTCGTCAACCGACTCAAGCGGACCGACCGACCGACGGACCGACCCCACTTGTCACACCAAACGACAGTAGCGATCGGATTGGCTACGCGAATGTCAAGCGAGAGGAGGCTGACTGAATGAAGAGGAGGATGACGGATCAAACGTAGCACAGTGCCTGCGGATCGCTCGCTCGCCTCCTCACCATTCGCGCCACGACCCACACGGCACGGAGCACGAGTAGTTTGAGCAAAGTTCAGCTGGCGGATGAGAGCGCTCTTCCATGCGTGTGCTCTCTCTCTCGCTTGTTTCTCTCTCTCTCTCTTGTTTCTCTCTCTCGATCTAGGACGCGCACACATCTGGTGTAGCTGTGAAACCAAGCCGCAAGCAAGCAAGCAAGCTGGCACGCACTGCGCGCTGCAGCTGGTGTCCATGCGAGACCGTCACGAGTCGCGTCTGCTGCGACCTTGCCAAGCCGATCGCAAGCATGACTCCCAGCAAGTGTAGCCATCTCGTGGCACAATCTCCCCTATCCGCTCGCTCCGATGCCCATCACCCTTCCAATCCAGAAAGCCAGGTAATCAGGCGCATGCTCGCTTCGACCTCGCTCACTCGCTCGTTTCCTCATTCCAGCGGCCTCTTCGACGTGCTGCCAACAACAAGCAGCGACCAGTGTAGCTGCTGCGCTCGCAGCGCATTAGCGCTAGGCGCGATCGCGATCGCGAGTAGTCTGTACGAGATCACAATCCTGAAGTAAATCAAGCTGGATCGAGCAGATCAGCATTGTGTTATCGCTCAAAGTTCGAGGACGTGTTTCGTCGTGCACCAAACAAATGCGGCAACAGCAGTCGTTTTGCTCCACGCACCTCCATTCAAACTAGCAACTTCACGAGATTGGCCATTTCGCACCCGCTTTCACGAAATATATAGTTTCCAAATAGGACCGACATCTCAAAAACCTGGTTGCTGAACAAGTGTGTTTTGATATGAGACACACAAGGAAGACAAGCTTGCGCGCGATGAAATAACACGACCATGTCTGTCATTCGGTCTCCTCCTCGACGCTTGCGGCACACCCTCGGCGACTGAGTGTTGGCACGCGCGCCTCAATCGCGCCTCGGAAACGCGCGCGCTGCGGTGCGAGTATGCGCTCGAGCGACCATTTCACTACGCGAATGCGCGCAGCGCGCAGCGACGAGTGCGGCGAGTCCAAACAGCAGGGGCGGCGCGCGCTGGACGCGTACTGCGGCGCGTGCTCGCGAGCGAGCAGATCGTCCGCAGCGACGGTGGGAGTGATTGTCCCGCCGGCTGAGGTTTGTTTGCTTCTCGCTCGCTCGTCGCCGTCGTCGCCGATTCCAGACACACACCACCACCACCGCCGCCTGCTTTCCTTGTCGCAGCGAAGCGAGGAGCCTCGCATCGCATCGCGTTCGGGCTGTCTGACTGACGACGTGTGTGCATTTGCCCGCGTTAGCCGCCCAAGCTCAAGCTGCGCGAGCTCTTTCTTGTGGCGAGTGGGCGGCAGCAACAACAGCGGCAGGCGATGACGCCGACACACTCGCAGCGCCACATGCTGCTCCAGCGTTTCGGCTTGCGGCGTGATCGGTCGAGTTGCGGCCCGTCTGCGCGCAATCGCAATCGGGAATCGCGCAAAGCGATGTCCGCTCGGTCCGCCCAAAATACGAGATCGCCTGATTTGGGATCGCGGACAGCAACTCGCGAGAGGCTCGAGATGCAGCGCTCGCGTCGCCTCCGACGCTGCCGAGCGAGCGCGGACCGAGAGCGCAGTCGCGTGCGTCGAGCGCTACGTCGACAGCGCTCGGACATCGCGCGGTGCGGCGCGCTGCAGCCTGTGCGCGTTCGTGTGCGCGTGGCTGTCGACTGGCGCGTGCGCTGTGCAGCCACGTGCAGCACCTCTCGCGGTGGTAATGCGCGCGAATCTCCGCGTGACTGCTTTGCTCGAGCAAAACTGCGAGATGGTCAGGCGGAGTGATGGTCGAGTCGTGAGCCCCAAACGAAGCGCATCGGGGCACCCGAAATAAACTCGCTCACGCTCGTCTCTGTGCCTTGAAACCATACAAAGCGCAAGTGCGCGTCTGACCAATCTCTCTCTCTCTCTCTGCTGCTCGAGCCAGCGCTAAGCCAGTCCGCTGCCATCGACCGCTGCAGCTTGCGACCTGCTGCTCCACTCCCTCAGACGCTTCACCAAGTCGCTCGACGTTGACGCTCGACTCTCGACACGTGTACTGCCCAGTTGCGCGCTGGCCGTATACCTGCCTCTCCGCGTCCACCACTGCCACCAACCAATGTCCTCCACACGCACACTCTGCTTTATCTGCATGGATCTGCTCGCATGGTCGCTCGCTTGCGTCCCCAAGCCGCCACAGCGGAGACCGCCACTGCGATCGCTCGGATGTGTGATGTGTGTGCAACGTGGGCTGTGCGATCGATCGTGCTCGAGGGTCCCTTGCACTGCACCTCGAGCACGTCTGGCTCGGGAGCGCAGGTGCTTCCACTTGCTCGATGTGTGCGCTCGCAATGCCACCGTGAGTCCAATAAGGCAGACGCGCACTGGTAAAGAGGCAAGCAGGGGCCGTCGTCGATCTTGTTGCTGCTGCAACGAGTGCCATTGTCCTTGACGTTGTCAAACCGAGTAAGCGCGACTGACGAATGCACTGCATTGCTTTGCGGCGGCAGCAATGCAGGAGGCACAGCAACCGAGGCGCGTTGCAATGCTCCTGTTCGATCACTCAATCGATGCTCGAGTTTCTATGCTGCTGTGTCACAAGACTGTCATGCTTGCTTGCCAACACGTGCATTGTGCTGGTGCTTCGAGCGCCACGGCAAAGACACGCTGCCGCCATTGTGGTGCTGAACACTGTTGCACCATAATCGGCGCTCTGGTGGCAATCGCGTTAGGCGAACGAGCACCAGCACACCTCCGATCCATTCCTCTTCTGCTGCTGCTGCTGCCAGTCTTGCGTTGCGCTTCACGAGCGAGCGCCGACACATACTGCGACACCAGCACCAGCACGGACCGCATGAGGCTTGAAGTCATGCTGACTTACGATCCACATTTTGTGCCACGATCCCTCTTTCGAAACACATTTCCCGCATTGCCCTCGTTTCGCGATCGCCTGATTCTGCACAATCACGCAAAGAAGAGCCATGTGTGTACCCGCCTAAGTCGGTAGGTACAGTAGGTAGAGTTTGCAGTCGGTCGGTAGATGAAGCGCCAAATCGAGTGGCCGACGGGCAATATGGCGACGGTGTGTGCGCGGAGCTTCTTCCTTCTTCTGCCGCTCGCGCTGTGCGTCGACTCGGTCATTCCCAAATCCGCTTTACACAGCTCAACAGCAGCAGCAGCAGCAGCAGCAGCAGCAGCAGCAGCTCTCACGACCTCCCCCCTCGCACACACACTGGATCATGATGGCCGCCATGACTTCAACGTCGTCGTGTCTGCCTGGTGCGAGCGGTCCGTCCTCGATGGCTGCGTCCGCGTCGGCGCTCGCGCTCTCGCAAGCCGCGACGCGCGGGATCTGGTCTCACGAAGAGCACGACCGGTTCCTGAGCGCCATGAAGCTGTACCCAAAGGGTCCGTGGAAAGCCATTGCCGACCACATCGCGACGCGCTCGGTGCGCCAAGTGCAGACGCACGCGCAGAAGTACCAGGAGAAGGTCTCGCGCCGATTGCGCGGACTGCGCAAGTCCAAGAAGAAGCTCGTGCGCCCGGAGCACCGCATCGACGACGACACGATGGAGCTGTGCAAGCTCGTCGACTGCGCGGCGAAGAAGCTCATTGTCACGTCGCCGCGCGTGAAGCAGGAAGGCAGCAAGAGCGACGACAGCACGACTGGAGCTGCGAGCAACGACAGCAGCAGCTCGAGTGTCTTGGACCTCGATGCGGCGCTCAAGATCGACGACTTGCAGCCGCTGCCATACGCCGACTTTGACAACATTGAGCTCGACCCAGTGCACTTCCCGACTGTGAGTGAGTCGCTGGACTTTTTGATCGAGTACCTCTCGGTCTGATCGACCTGACCGACCGACTCGCGGTCGGTCGCTTCGCTTCGCCTCGAACGCCGCCCGCCCGTCTTTTACATCACTCCACGAGCTCCAAGCTCCGAGCAGCTACTGCTATCGCTACAGCTACAGCTACAACCGCCGACACAACTAGCAACCGCAGCACCAGCACCAGCAGCAGCCGCGACCGCAGCAATCGAGCACGTACCCTCCATTGCGCGCGAGCGAGCGAGTAGGCAAGCAACAGCACCCTACAGCTACCACCACACCACACCCACCACGCAGCACAGCACACGCGCAGCCGCCGTCGTCCAACTAGCCATCCGTCCGTCCAATCCATCCACTGCGGCAGTGCGTGTGCGCGTGCGCATGCATGCATGTCCAAGAAAGTGAGAGATCGCGATGAGCGAGAGCGAGACCCAGACAGATACAGAGACCTGCCCTCGTCGCACGCCGGTCGACGCCGCGAGCAGGCTTCATATTTATCATTTACAGCGCACTGGTAATACAGTCACGCCAGAGCACTGTGATCGTGCGGCAGCGAGTGGCGCGCGGCAGCAGCAGCAGCAGCAGCAGCAGCTATGCGCGCCTCGCCTAGACGCGCTCACTCACCCGACGAGCACAGCAGTGCGCACGAGAGTAGCTCGACTGATAGAGCTGCCTGAAGGTGCGGCAGTCGCTCTCGCACGCGAGCGCATCATGCGAGCACTCGCTCTCATTGACTTGCTCACGCATGAGAGTTGGGAAAGCAAGGACTAGCCGATGGGCCGATGCTTGCGAACGTCATGGTGTGCCCAGACGTCGCGTTGGAGGAAGTCATCAAACAGTCGCATCACAGAACGACGCGACTTGTTGATCAATCGCCAGCGATGGTGTACGAAGCTGATGTCGGCCATGCGATTTGCTGCGCAGATTCACACGCACACACGCACACACGCACACACACACACACACGCTCGGACCAAAACAACACATTGCAATGCTTTGCGCGAGCTCAGAAACGCAAGTCAGCAGCGCATGCGCATGCGAGCTGGTGTTCTCACACGCAAAGAGAGCAGTGTTGCCACCGACCGTTTTGAGCTTCAAGAGAGCGTGTTGCGCAAGTTGCCTCTACTGGTATGGCATACATTCGCTCACAATTACATTCTTAAGAGCATACAAACTGAACGAGTACGAGTTCTTGCAATGTGATCCTCGTTTTCTCTTGGCCAATATATGCCATACAAAGCGCCTTGGTTGTTTGCGCGCACGATTGCGCGACGGCCGATTGCTCGATTCCTCAATCGCTCGACGCGCGCATGTCGCAGGGTCTTGCTTTGCTCGACCACACGCTCCACACGCACGAGCAGCATGTGCTTCAAACCGACCTCGCACCACATGCGCTCGCTCAAGCGTGCTGGAGCTGATATGCTCGCCCAGCCGGCGCGCTCGCTCGCTATCTCGCTCTATTGCTGTTCTCTCTCTCGTGGGCCACCACCACACCGCCAAGTGTCTGTGCAACCGCACAGCGAGCGCGCTCGCTCTATCGTTCTTCTGGTCGACAGCTCCAGCATACTGAGCAGCAGGCACACTTGCTTGCGCGCTGTGGTTTCCGACCTGCTCTCTCAAATCGAGTCAGGTGCGCATGCTGTGCCTTCAAGCTGCGTGGTATCGCAGACGCTCAGGCGGCAACAACACAGCTCAAACGCATCCGGTGCAGCACCAAAGCTATCCTCATCATCGCCGCCCCCAGCTCTCGCTCGATCACAGGCACACAACACAGGCACACAGCGGCCCTCTTTGCCTTTGCGCACACGGTTTGGAGCGAGACATGAACACGCGAGCCAACCTGCACTCGCTCTCTCATCATCGCTGCAGTCAGCCAGTCGCTCGACCACACCTCGGCTCGAGAGTGAATCGTACTTTTACGGAGCGCTTCCGTGCGAGTCGCAACGGACCTGATCGGAGAGCTACTGTAGTGTCAAGATGACCTTTCTGGATCTGACGACGAACCGTGATTGTGATGCGGCGTCGATGCTTGAGCGCGAGGCATGGCGACCAAGGCGCGACGCAAGCGCACATCATGCAGCACGAGTCGTCCTTAGCACATTGCGCGTGTGACCGCTACTCTACCCGTGTGTGCGTCCGATGCTGCACTGCGCCGATGATGCTGTTGCGACTGCGAGACGAGAGCACAAGAAGAGGGAGGAGGCAAATGCGTATCGCTCGATTGATGGAGCAGCGAGGCAGACGTGCTGCTGCTGCTGCTCCTGCGGGTGTCTACACTACGAGATGCTGCTGCTGCTGCCGATGGTCAGCGGCTACCTGCCTGCGTACAGGGAGGAATAAAAATGGGGTGGGTCCTACGACTACTACGAATGCAACACTATGCAAATGGCGTTCGTGCGCACGCACGTCGCTCTCAGCGTCTGTGTCCGTCGTCAGCGCACGTTCGTGTCCGGCGACGACAAATCGCTTGATCGCTCGCTCACTGCAGCAACAGGTCGATGGACTCTTGCAGGTCTTGCGAATATCGGTCGTCAAGCGCAAAGAGCTCTTCGCACGGCACAGTCGTGAACGGGAACGGCTCGAGCCCTTCCAGGAGCTTCGCGAGGTCGATCTCGTCGTCCGAGTTCTCGTCAATCGAGTCGCGCGCGGGCTCAGCGAGCATGCGCGTGTAGCTCTTGCGCGACTGCTTGCGCACGAGCCCCGACGGCGAGCGCGGCGAGTCGCTCGGGACCTTGGATCGAATGATGCAGCCGGACGCCTGCGCGTCGACGCGGTGCTCGGGGCGTACGAACTTCTTCTTCTGCTTTCGCAGCCCGCGCTGGCGGCGGTTGATCTTCTGCTGGTACTTTTGCGCGTGCGTCTGCACTTGCTTGATCGAGCGCGTGCCAATGAACGCTGCGATGGCGCGCCACGGCCCTTTCGGGTACATCTTCATGCCCTGGAGGAACTGCTCGTGCTCTTCGGCTGACCAGAGTCCGCGCACGAGCGAGCCCGAGTGGATGTCGCCGCGGTACTCGCTGCAGACTGAGCCCGTGGGCGTTGACGGCACGGAGCTGCATGGTGTCACCGGCATCGAGCCGATCGGCGTCGCGGGGAGCGAGTAGCTCTGATGGTGCATCGTCGTCGGCGTGGTCGGGAAGTGCATCATGTCGGCGATGGTGGAGGTGGTGGCTCGAGCGCTCAAGAGGATGATCGGCGGTGCTACTGCTTGTGGTGGTTGTGGCGCAATGCTGGCAAATGCGAAAGTGAGCGATCGATCCATTTGTGCGTGGGCTCGGCGATTGCTTTGGTCCTCCCTTCCCAAGCGGATGTTGTTGTTTCGCTGACTTGCTCGAACTTGGCTTCACCATGAGCAGGCTGTCGAGGCGGCGCGGCACTTGCCCCGTCTGTCGCGAGCTTTCTCGGTATCTGCGATACGAAATTCAGACAACGACTATGTATTCCTAACTTTTGAGAAATCTGGAGCGGCTAGGGTTTGAGACGCGATGTGTGTGTATGAGTGCTTGCTGCTGCTACCGGCTCAATCATGCATACATTGCGACAGTCATGTTAAAACCTCGTCGAGGTGTTTTGTAATGTATATTATTATCAATTCTGCCAACACGCGAGTCAAAACGAGGTGCAAGGTTTAATTGGATCGAGCAGCAGACGAGCCGTTCCGACTCGCGCACGCTATGGAGCAGCAGCCGCACGTCCAGCTGGTGCTCAAGAAAAACATCTTGCATTGGACTGTCGCGATTGCGAGACTTGCGCTTTGTATGCGGACGCGTCGATTGTGCACAGCTCGTCAAATGTGCCGGCACTCGCACGCATACTCGATCCAAGTCCATTGGACATGCGCGACCATGCGGCCACATCTTGAGCAAGCGACCCTGCGCTCACATTGGTGCATGGGAGCAGACTCGATCAACGGGCTCTCCACTCGACCTGCGCGGCCCGCAGGTTTGTCTTCAACAATCGCTCGGCCACACAGAGCTCGCTCGCCCGACAGCAGCACTGCGACCAAGAAACATGATCTTGGCATTGAGCCAGCGCTCAGGCTGTTGCGCGAGAGACCACACGATGTGAACTCGCGAGGCCATGGCGGACCGTGCACTCGGGCGTCGGCGCCCGACTCTGGCTCGCGTTGTCTCGCTCGATTCCTCGCTGTGTCACGCTGTGGGTCGAGCGCTGGGAGCGCACTCGAAATCTCGGCTTTGAAACGTGAAAATTGAATAGTGCGTCTATCCAGCATACAAACACCACGACAAAATGTGCGCCTTTTTCCTTGACTCGAAGATCGAGGTCCACGTGAGTTGTTTTGCCAACACACAAACGTCGGCTCTGCTCCTGCTGCTTGCTCACGCGTGCGCGAATGCTAGGTATACTGAGAGGCGGCAGCAACGCAGCAAGCACTCGATTCGTTTCGATTCGTAGGGCAGCAAAGCATAACACTTGCTCAGATATTGACGTCGCTTCGACCGACCTGCCACGCAATGCCAGCGAGCAAGTGAGTGAGCGGACCGACCGACAGCACAGCATTTTACAACATTTGGCAGCTCGCACCGACGACGCCGACGACCATAAAGCTGGATGTCCAGGATGCTCGACAGTGAGCGACATGCGCGATTTTCAGCACATTTGGCGACGTTGTCGTCGTCGTTGTCGAGATCAGCAAACTGGAGTGCGTGCAGCTTGAGCCAGCTTGAGCTGTAAAAGCACAAAAAAACGAAACGACACCACGAATGAAACCTGCCGGGAAAATCCATACAAGCGTGAGGAGGAGATTCGCACGCCACGTACCCTCCTCGTCCAAGCTCAAAATTGTTGATGCGACACGCGCTTGCAGCGCAACCTACAAACACTGGTTTCCAACTGTCGAAAGTGTGGCCGAAAGCGCTCGGCTAGTCAAATACCCCCATTGCCGTTCTCCTCAACTTCGACTTCGAATCACAGCGCGATCGCGTTACGCTGTCCGAGAGTCTCAGCGTCCTAGTGTTCTTGGTCAGTCCAAACTGAGAGCGATGTTGCGAGACTCTCCCCTTCAACACTCACACACACACAGCGCACCACCTGCTCACGACTAAAACTGCCTCGGTGCAGGCGCATCGCTGTGAGCAATGCACATTGCGGCGAGCCACCCAGCTGGTCGAACCACGCGGCTTGTTCCTACGAAAGGAGCTTGTGCGCACGAATGAAGAGGACACACTCACACACACTTGAAGCGACGTTGTGCACCTCTTGATCACACCCGAGAGCCTTGCTTGTCGAGGCAATGACGCGAGCTGGAAGCGACAGCGAAACTATCTTGTGCTCACTATGGAGCAAAGTTTGCAGCGACCTCGAAACTGATCTGCACGCGAATCAGAGCGGGATGAAATAGTAATTGGATATCTGCAAAATCGCAGCGTTTGGCAGCGCCGGCTCGTCTGCGAGCGGCGACTGTGAAAAAGTTGTTAAAAAATGCCTGTCCAGTTGAAGCGACGACGCCTTCCTGCAAAGATCGCGAGTCTGGTAATGACTTGGTTCGAGTATCGACGATGGTGTGGCAGCAAAACCGCGGCCAGGAACATCGCAACCAACAACCATCGCCGCGACGTCTCGCCCGACTTGGCGCGCGCTTCGCACGAGCATCCACCACGAGCGGCGCGCGTGCCGACCACGACCACGCAAGCACCAGCGACGTCGGCTGCGACAACAAGGACCTGCGGAGCAGCAGCCACCTGCACGCGCACCACGAGTAGAACCAGCAACGTCGGCCCAAAGCCGCACGTGTGCGAAGGCCGGTCGATCGATTGGTCGGCCAGTCCGCAGCCATGCTGCCATGATGCAGGTCAGGGCAGACGACAGGTGGCAAGCTCCTCGCTCTCTGGTATCGCCAACAATGGGAGCGCGCGCTTCTGATCCTCGAGTAAGACTGCTTGGCAGCCGAGTTACATGAGAGCACGACGTTCAGCTACGGGCTTACTAGTGAACGCACTCGTATATGCAGGTGTGTGCATCTCTCTCTCACTCGAGAGAGAAACCACCCGAGCAAGACTGCGCCAGCAAAGTAGGAGAAGGTCTGCAGCCGACTTGGGGCTGCACACTCGCACGCACAGAGCCGACCGAGTGGCTCGCTCACTGGTCCTCTGAAGTGCCACACCCTCAGCTGTGCGGGACTTCCGCATGTGTGTGTGTGTGCGCATGAAGCGCGCCAGTGCTGGCAACGCTCGCCTGCACTCTGACCGTGCGCACGCGTGCAGCGTAGCGCTGGCGCCACTGAGAGCGGGAGACTGCAGACTTGCCCCCAGGCTCTCGAGTGAACCGAGTGACCGTGTGTTGTTATTTCGCTGCTGCGGTAGTCGACCACGCTCTTGTCCGCGTTGCAGCAAGCCGTTGTGGACGACCGCATGGTGAGTGTACTGTACTGGACCTGCATGCAGGAGCAACCTCTCTGGGACACGCTCCGACGTCCAACGACCAACGCGCGCACACAAATGCACACACAAGCCCTCGAAAGAACGCCGCCGAAGTCGCTCGTTCCAGTTCCAGTTCCCGTCATCGTCGTCGTCGTCGTCGGCTGGGCTGTCCGACGAGACTTGCCTGCCTGCCTGCCTGAGCAAGAGAGAGAGATGTGTGCGCGTGTGGTGTAGCGCTCGGGGCTTATACAACGCGTAATGTCCATACGTGCACGTTGCGGCAGGAGACGCTGGAGCTTTGTGCTCCAGGCCGTCGCAGCGTGCACTCGAGCACGTGAGTTGCTGAGACCGTGCATGTCTGTGATCCCCATCATCATCACAAAATTAGCCCTTGGACCTCGCTTTCGCTAGGACGGAAGAACGCCACTCCGCCTCGCCATCGACAAGGAAAACATCGTACGTGCGCAAGTGTCTGAATCTGTTCGACGTGCTGCGCTTCGTCGACCCATGCGCATGTCCAAACGCACGCCTCGACTACTCCGCACGCACGCATGCATGAACGCTCTTGCTTACTTCTCGCACTCTTGCTGACATCTCGCTCTCTTGCGCACTCTCGCCTCGCCTCGTGTACCTGCTCGTCACAACGCGCGCTCGCTCGGCGTCAACCACTTGCACTTGCTGCGGTGTCCCACTCGCTTGCGTGGCTTGCATGTCCGGGCTCTTTCTGCGGACGATCGATCGATCCGTACGTATCTTGCGGCCATGCTGCCGGTGCGCCACCGCGCCGTTCGCCAGCACGTCGAGCGGCGCTTACTCGACGTGCTATGAACGCCGACAGAAAAGGGGGCCGGTCGTGCGATCTCGGGACATGGACAACCGCAGTCCATGCCGCACTGATGGCGCCACTCCAGGACCGCACCGTGCAGCTTCAACAAACAAACGCTGCGCTTGCACAGCGCACGCACGCGCTCCTCGCACGGACGCGCAATGTCCGCGACGCGATCGAGCAGGTCGACGTGCGCGCTCAGGACACGCTCGCGCATGTGCACGCAGCCGCGGCGTGCCGCGCGCACATGCAGCTGCAGATCCAGCACGCGCAGGTCGCGGTCGAGCGTCTGAGCCTCGACGCGCGCGCAGAGGCGCCGAAAGCTGCGCGGCTGCACCACGAATTGCGCCAGCTGCACCTGCAGCACGACGTGGACCAGAGCCGCGCGGATGTGGCAGATGCACTGCGAGCTCGCGAGCGCATGCTTGAAGTCCACGCGTCGCAGTGCGTCCGGCTACAAGCGTCTGCGGACGAGTCTGCGGTGCGGTGCGAGGTGGTCGCACTGGCGCGCCGCTTTCGCGCGAACGAAGCGCTGCAGACCCAGACATTGCAGTCGCTGCTTGCACTCTGTCGTCGCTCGCCAGGTTGGTACTTGCACGTCAGCAAATCCATCGAGATCCAGTGGCGCAAGTGTCCACTTCACTCACTTGTCGTATTTGACTTGCTGGATCGAACAACCACGCAAAGCAACGCGCGCCAAGCTCGTGCGCAATGGACTCCAATCGCTCGTGCTCGAGACCATGCAGCGCTTTCCAGCGAACGAGCGCGTGTTCCTGAGCGGCTGCGCACTTGTGCTCGTGCTCACGCAAGATGCAGTGAGCGACGACAGCGACAAAGAGCACCTCGAGTCAACAGACGCGCTGACGATTGAACCGTGGCCGACTAGCGCACTCGTGCACCACTTGGTCGCCGCGATACGCCACTTTGCCGACGCGCTCGCGTTCGAAGCGATCTGCCAAGCGGCGCACGACGTTCTCCAGTGTCTCCGCAGTGCGCCGCACCTCAGCGACGTCGACGAAGCAGGTGCGAACACGAACCACACGCACACGCACGCACGCACGCACATAATCAAGGGCACTTGCCTCTGTATGGCTGACTTGCTTTGACACATCCACGCTGGCGCCTCTTTACCTGCAAGAGCTCCGGCGTTCTGTGCGCAGCGCATTCAGCGCAATCGTCACGCACGGCAGCGTCGAGCGCCTCGGTGCACACTCTGCGCTCCAGCAAGCAATGCAGCGCGCAGCGAAATGAGCGAGCACACGGCATCGCCAACCATTGCGCGCGTGATGGAGCTCACGAGCGCAACCACGCGATCGTCAACGCAAGTCACGACACTTGCGGCGCACAACAATACTACGAATCAATTAGACAAGCACGCGAGCAACTTGAAGTGAGTTGCCTTACACGCGCAGCCGCTTCTTTAGCGGCTCGGCACTGCTCTTTACACGCTGCGCTGTCGTTCCTCTCGCCACTTTTGCAGCCGCGCGGCTATCAAGAGCGCTGCTGTCGCTTGCTGACGCGCGCTTGCGCCGTGCAAGGCGCTTGTCGATTTCAAAGTCAAACCCAATCGGCTCGGTGAGCTTTGCGCGGCGCACTGCTGGTACACCGAGTCCACCGCACGACCGCAGTGCCTACTTGCACACGCACGCCACGCAAACGCCAGCAGCGACTGGCCGTCAGTGGGTGAACCTGACAACGCACGCGAGCTCACAAGTGCGACGTACCATCGCAAACGACGACTTGGAGCTGCTCGCATTCGCAGAGGAAGCTGACGACGACGACGACGATAGCACCGACCGCGTCGTGGCTTCGTGGTACTTGCGCACTTTCTTGCGCGTCTCCTGCACGCGCTTCTTGATCGCCTCGATCTCGAGCAGTTCGCGCGACGTCATTGTGAGCAGCGCTGCACTCGACTTCCTGCGCGGGTGGGCGTGGAACTTGGGCGACATCGGGACTGTCAAGCGCCCGTTGTGCTTTGCGACGCGCGCGAGCTCGCGGCGCTTGCGCTCGACATTGCGCGTTTCAACGCGCTCTTTTGCGTCGCGCGTGAGACGCTTGGTCGTGGACCGCGCCATGGACGACCGCGTCGGCTGCAGTATCCGCGCAGTCGCTGCGATCGACCGCGTCTTCGCAGCGCGTTGGGGGACGCGCAGTGCAGTCGCTGGTGCAGCGTTGTTGCTGCTGGTGCTGTGTGGCTCTTCCGGCTCCCACGACGTTCGCAGCGGCATGGCGACCTTGTCGATCTGTAGAGCGAGCGAGAGTGCGCGGACGCTAGTAGTTTGGCAGATCGAGCGAGCGACTGGAGAGCACGTGTGTACGAGACGTGAGGTTATGTGCGATGGTCCCAAGCGCTCTTGCTGCTGTTGCTGCTGCTGCTATTGCTGTGTGAGCATGAGCCTGAAAGGCGGCAAAGCGAAATTCAAAGTTTCAAATAATCAAAACCCCACACTAAACGTATCCCCTCTCGTTTCCTACTATGAAGTTGTAAGCGGCGCAGACTGGCCTCGTAGAATGCAATACTAGTAGCTACATGAAAGCAAGCAACTCCGTTCAACAGTGTTCGTAACTCATTACTCCACTAGTGAGCGTACTCGTGTGAGCAGGTGCAGGCATCGCTCGCTCACACACTCAAGAGAGAGACCACACAGGTACGCTGGTCGTTCGCGATCAGCACGTTCAGCTTGTGGCACGCAAAGGATGTTGTGCGTTGCGGTGACGTCGCGATCGCATACAGTCTTGCACGACATGCAGCACGAGACAGCGTGCATGAGGATGGCCACGGGTCGCGCTCTGCGGGCGCCAGTCGCCAAACCCGACGACAGCACGCAAGCGCTTCAGCGGCGCGACTCGGTTCACGATCTGTCGAAGCGCCTTCGGGTGCTGTACGTGGTTCACAACGCGCCACGTGCGAAACGGGTGGTCGGCCGAGAACGCGATGCTCTGGTTCAGCGACGGCCACGCGCCATCACGTAGGCGCTGCTAGTACGTCGTCACATCGCTCATTGTTCTAAACGACGGCGCTGAGTCGAGCCATTGCTAGTAGCCGGCTCGCGCTGGCGCAGTCGAGCATGCCACGTCTTGGTTTGCGTTGCGCTCGACAGGTGTCGGAGTATGGCACTGGCACTTGAGTTGTGTTCGGGTGACGCTGTCGGATAGGAGCTCACGCTGTCTCGAGCCATGTTGCACACACGCGGCGCTGGAAGGAGTTCATTGCGGCAGCGGCTACGAGCGCTGATCAGCTCGTGCAATGAATGCGCAGCTCCATGCTCTACGTGCAGACCAAGTCCATGATCAATCATGCTATTTTGGATCACAGTCAGCCACTCCGAGCCGCAGCAGCACCTCAGGTCAACAGTGCGCAGCACGCGAGGCAACATGCGCAGCCGACGGCGTCAACGGTGCGGCTGTGTACGCGCTGCGTGGCACTCACGCGTATGCACACAGCGCAGCTCACTAGCTATCTGTGCACCTTGCAAATGTGCCTCTTTCGAACATTGCTCGCGAACGCAGCAGCAGCAGCAAAGTCCAACACGACGAGCTCGAGACGCACGACAGCGCTCATGCTGACTGCGCCGTGCAGCCTGCACACTTTACGATCCCACTCAAGCCGCAGGACAGACCTGCGAGCTTCCCTCTCCACTTTGCCCACGCAGTCCGAGACGAGTACGCGATCAAGTACCTCACAGCGCTCGGCGCGCACGCCACGCCAGAGAACATTGCGCTCGTGCTCGAGCACTTGCCGCTCGATGCGTGCCACATCGCGACGGTGTGGAAGTCGCGCGGCTCGGTCTCAGATGTCGTCACGATCGATCTGTGCCCGCAGCCACGCCTGGACGTGCGCAAGCACGCGAGCAGCTCCATTCATCAAGGGCAGCAGCCGCACAGTACCAGTGTCACTGGCGCATACGTAGCATCGCAGGACCTCAGTGGCCCTCGTACCAGCAGCTGCACTCGCGAAGCCGAGCGCCTCTGCAGCGCAGGAGGAGCTTCGCACCTGTACCACGTCGGGTCCGTCTGCCTGTCGTTTGACGACATGAAGCGGCAGTACCTGCTGCCATTCAAGCACAGTCGCGAGGCATCAGTCGACGTTCTATCGACGTACGGCATGAAGCACGACGCGCCGGCGCCATTTGTCACGATCCCTGCACTCGCTGCTGCGAGTACACCTGGTACAGCGTCGTCTGCGTCTGCGGCGTCCGCGCTGCAGCTCCTCGGTCGCCGTGCAACGCAGCGCCGGCTCGAGTGCTTGGCCGAGCGTGCGCGCGCACCTGATGTCCAGAGCGACGTCGTTGAGCACATGCAGCACGCGTTCTATCGGTCATTGCCGCTCGCTGCACTCGGTCTCCGCGAAGCCCACGACGCGCAAGTGCTCTACAGCGCAGTCGTCGATGCGCAGATGACGCAGCTCATCCAGAGTACTGTCCAGTACCTGTACCACCGCGTGTTTGTCAAGCTTGCGTGCGTCGCTGACGCTGTGAGCAAGCAGCTACCACCTGCTGCTTCAGCGCCGACACCGTCTGCGACGCAGATCGAGACCGAGCGCTTGCTCGTTGCGACCGTCGAGCGCTTCACTGCGCTGCAAGAGCGCATGGCGCGCCGCCCGCGCGGTCGCCAGCTCTTCGTGCCCCTGTTGCTACTGGAGCTACGCGTCGCAGTCGAGACTGCGTACCGGCTGCAGTACCCCGTGAGCTTTAGCGTCACTGGTCCGACGATGCAGTACATCTTGCTCCAGATGGACGACGCGATCACAGCGCTGCTTGATCCTGATAGCCACGCCAGTCGGCTCAGTGGGCTCGAGACAACGTGCGACGCCAGTGCGATCATGGCCGCACAGCCGTTCCAGACCCAGCGCCGGCAGCGCCGACTCCGCGACCAGTTCTACAAGACGAGCGAGGCGCTCCAGCTCGTCTTCCCGCAGCCGCTCACGGGTGCGTGTCGCAAGATCCTGCAGCTCCGCGGCGGTGCGAGCGTCGCGCACTACCCCGTGCACTTGGAAGCGCCGGAGCGTCCTCGCGCCACCACGAACAGCAATAGAGACAGCTCCGCAGCTGTGACGACGCGCTTGGAGCTCTTGCGGATCCTGGAGCGCAAGACACTGGGGAAGAAGAGCCACCGGCGATGAAGAGCTACCGCTTTGATACATGCACAGGCGTTCATTCATCGATCGATCAGTCAGTTCAGCGTCTACGTGGGTGCATCCGAGCGTGCGTGGGTCCTAGGGCGTCTGGCTTGGCGCGTGCGTCCGATGGCGCGCGGCTTACACGTTGAGCTTGGCCCAGAGCGCGTCGACGTCGCCGTTCGCCTCTGCGACGAGCATGCGGCCGTCCATGGACACGATCTCGCCCTTGCTGTTCAAGAAGATGAGCATTGGGATGCCCGAGACTTGGAACGCGCGGCTCAGCGCTGCCTGCTGCGCGCGGTTCTCGAACGGCACGGCGAGGAACGGCATTTCGTTGTAGTAGCTCTCGAACTGCGCCGTGTCGCGGTCGGCCGAGACAAAGACGACCTCAAACTCCGGGTGCTCCTCGACCATGTCTTCGTACGTCGCGCTCAAGAACGGCGTGAAGCTGCGGCACGGCGGGCACCAGTGCGCCGAGAAGTAGAACCCGACGACCTTCTTGTCGGCAAAGACTTCGGCGGTCGGTTTGTTGCCGTCCTTTGTGCGGACCTGTTCGCCAACGAGCTGGCTCCAGAGCGACACGCCTTCTTGTGCGGACATTGTGTGTAGCGGGGGTGCAGTTGTGCGTGTAGAGAGAGAGAGAGATCGCGTGGCGGCAACGCGCTGCTGCTGCTGCGGATGCTGGCGATCAGGCGGAATCGGGAATGAACGGACGTCCACTGCCCCAAACGACACACAAACGGTCCCCAGCATGTTGCTAACAACGAAATACACTTTCGTCAAGGGAAGGTACTGTGAAAGTAGACAGAATTGTAGAAACCAGAAATCTCAGTTGCATACGCAATCCGCAAAGGTTCGTGTTGTGAGAGTGCGAAAAGCAAGGGATCTGTGACACAGTGCGGTGCTGCTGCTCGTGCGAGAGCTGTCGCGACGTCTGCTGCTGTCGCGATCGAGGAGAAGGCGGACGATGACGACAGCAAGCGAGCGAGCGAGCGAGGACTCGATCGACCTCTGACACACGACTTGCTAGTACCGCAATCCTGCTTGTACATGCGCTGTCGCACACAGCGTTGCGTGCACCAAGCGCCATCGATGCTGACGGCGCTTGCCCTCAGTTGATCTGCCTGGGCCCTTGCTGTATCTGCCAGTACTCGCGACACGTCACGTTGCGCTCTCTCGCTCTAGCTCGCACACATACGATTGCGTTCATTCATGCGGCGTCGAGCCATTGCGCTCGCTTACGGCCTTGAGGTGTCGTGCTACTGGCGCCACGGCATCGAGTGCGCGCGAAGTCTACGAGTCTATGCGCTCGTAATGGCATCCACGTGCTCGTCTACATCACTTGGTGAGCTCGTGCCAGAGCTCCTCGATGTCGCCGTTCACGCGCGTGACGAGGCCGCGGCCGTCAAACGTGATGATCTCGTCTTCGTCGTTCAGGAACACGAGCGTCGGGATGCCTTTCACGTCGAACTTGCGATTGAGGTCGTACTCGAGGTCGCGCTCCGCGTACGGCAGCGCAACGAACGGCATCTCTGCAGCGTACTCCGTGAAAGCCTGCGCTGTGCGGTCAGCAGAGACGAAGACGAGCTCGAAGTCCGGGTGCGCTTCGATCATGTCGTCGTACGTGGCGCTGAGCACCGGCGTGAAGCCGCGGCATGGCCCGCACCACTGCGCGCTAAAGTACAGCCCGACGACCTTCTTGCCTGCGAGCACCTCTGCCGTCGGCTTGTCGCCGTCGTGCGTGCGCAGCGTCTCGCCGAGCAGCTCGGTCCATGGAGTCCTCGTCGTGCTCATTGTGGCTGTGTGATGCCAATGCCAATTAGCCTTGTGCGACCAAATTGACTTGCGGAAACAATGCGCTTGCAAATGCTCGAGTCAATCCAAGATACATGTAATTCGGTATCGGCATCCAACACACTGCTTTGAGCAGTCATCATCGCTCGTGTTCCTCGACGCGCGTGGCGACGTGATCACAAAAGACGGCGACGCAGTCATTCGCAACGCAGACGGCGACATGCGCGAGCTCTGGACGTACCTCACGACGTAGGAGCTAGCATGCGCGTTCGTCTAGAGCACCA
>JAASFT010000408.1:0-20719 GCA_023333885.1 Globisporangium parvum
ACTCCAGCGCTGCCTTCGGACACAAGCGCGCCACTTCAGCTCATGCACGCACGACCCGCTTCACGCGTCACTGGCGCTGGTGTCGCCGGATACAGCAGCTCGTTGAGCGTCGCGAGCATCACTGGACTCCAGCTCATGCCATCGCGCAGGCGCTGCAGCTTCCGCGGCGGAACTGCGAATGGCGCGCGACGGAGCGTGAGAAACACGACTCGCGTCATGACAACGACCAGCTCATCGTCGTCGTCCCTCTCACTGTCACTCTCACTGGCACTGGCACTGCCACTCTCGCTGGCGCTGCTCGCATCAGCTCTTCTTCGGCTTCCGTCAGTCGACGCTCCCCTTAGTTCGCTTGTCGCCTTCTTTCGCAGGTGCGACGTCAAGACGATGGCTTGCGAGACGTCTTTGCGCATGCGCTCCTCTGGCTTGTACGGATACAGCGCGTCGTCGTCGACACTGTCGACCGCAAAGACTGCGCGTGGCACGCCGCTCGCGACTGCTCCGTCGTGGCACTCGGCGAACGTCACGACGTTCGTCTCTGTCTCGAGATCGCACTGCGTCGAGAGCAAGTGCGCGTGCGTCATGCTCGTGCCGACGCGGTCGAGGTCGTCGCGCACGCTGATGCAGCCGAGGTGGTCCCACACGCTGATCTCGAAGTTGAACATGTAGAACATGAGGCTGTCAAAGACCTGCTGCACGCTCTCGACGCCGCTGAACTGCGTCACGTCGAAGCGCGTGCGGCAGAAGTCGCCGTTCGCAGTCTCGAAGCACTCCTCGGACACATACGGCTTGAGCGGATCGAGCCACTGGAGGCGCGTCTGCGTGTACGCGAGCGCACTGCGGAGCTTCTGTTCGCGGATGCCGAGCAAGATGCGTCGACGCTCGAGCAAGTCGGTTCCGAGCTGGATGCGCGTGTGCAGAGGGTTTGACGGCTCGGCAGTCTGCTTGGTCCAGCAGCGAGCAGCTCAGCGCACTGTAAGCCGTTTGACAGACCCACTCGCTTGAGCAGCACTCAAGCAGACGCGCTGACAACGACAGACAGACAGACTGACAGACAGACACACGCGGACGCACCACGAAGCCCGAGAGAGCAGCCTGCGCTGCTGCAAACGAGAGCTGCTGCTCGCGATGTGCGGCTCGCAACGTCGCAGTCACAGCCGACTGGTGTGCTTCAGTCGAGCGAGTGCGAGCTGTCGGTGACCCTGCTGCACTCGCGGCTCGTGTGCGCTGCTGCAGTGCGTTCACTTGCGTAGTCAGAGCTGTCGCCTCCTCTCGCAGCCGCAGGATCTCGTCCTGAAGCACAGACACAGACAGACAGACAGACAGAGCAGCGCAGTCGAACGCCACAGCACCACAAGAGTCAGTACGAGCGCAACGCCAGCCAGTGTGCTGGCAGCCGAGGTGGCTGCGATGGGTGGATCGCTGTCGCAGCGTACCTTGCGCACGAGGTACGTGGACTTGCGCTTGCCGCGAGGCTTGCGTCTTTGCGCTTGCTGACTGCTGTTTGTGTGGCTCTTGCTCTTGATGTTGCAGCTCTTGCTTGCGCTCGCAGCAGCGATGCTTGGACGCTTTGCTGTGTGCGACTGCAAGCTCGTTCGCATGCGCTTCTGCTCCTCAGTGCGGCTGCTTCCACAGGATGTCGTGGACACAAGCGACGCGTCGTTCATGAGACTGTCACTGCTCTGCTGGATGCGCATGCCTGGCGGAAGGAGGTCGCGAATCGAGACGTGCATCAGTGGAGGTGCTGAGTGCGAGCAGCGAGGACTGCGACGTCGATCGAGTGATCGGTTGCGTGTGTGTGTGTGTGACTGGCTCGTGTCGGACAATGGAGTGCCACGACAGCGCCTCTTGCAGCGTAGCGAGCGATTGAGCTCTTCCCGCCCAAGCAGTCCGCTCGTGCATCACGCCGAGCTCTCGTCTCAGATGTTTATGCTCCAGCTCCCTCACGCAACACCCACCATGGTCGAGCAGCTTGCACATGGCTTGCTCGCGTGTTCGAGAGACACCGCAGGTCGTCCGAGACGTGCTGTGCGTGTTGCAATGTTCAGCAAGGCGAGCGAGCTCCTTGGATCGTGCGCGAGATGCAGCTCACGCACGCGAGCAGCAGCAGCAGCAGACGTCCTGCTGTCCTGGATCGAATCTCGTTGGAGCAGCTTGTGACGCCCGAGCTTCACTGGCACGCGTCCACACGCTCCGCAGCCTGGCCTTCCTCCTCTCTTGGGTCATCGCCACCAGTGCCGACAGACTACTCGCTGCAGGTACGCACCTCGCACGTGCGCGTCTCGCCTCAGGCCGTCACTCGCTCATGGCACGCGTACAGAGTAGTATGTTGTGTCAAAAGTACTGGAGCTCAAGTGTATATCTGCATGTGTTGGAGTCGCCGGTCCTGGCGTCTCTGCCTATCGACAATCTACTCACTCTCCTACTTGCCTCTGCCTGCCCATTTCGTCCTTCGGTGCAGGATCTTACACAGATCGAGCGACTTGAGTCTTGAGGTGGAGTGAACGGAGATGCCCATGGCGCCGACCGCGTCGACGACAACGAGGTGGTTGGCTCGCGCGCCTCGCTAGCACTTTGGCTCCTGGACAACGAGCTTCGTGACGTTGCGTGAAGCGCTCGCACTGGAGCAGGACCTCAGCATGTCGTCGTCATTGAAGCAAATCGCGATAGTGAAGAAAATCGGAGCCACTTGTGATTGTTGTGCGAACGATTGTCACTCAAAAGCATGCGCTTGCCTTGGAGGCAGCTCATGGGCTTCCAGGCGAGCAGCTTCGGTGCTGCTGCTGGCAGCGCAGCGTCGCACGGACCGTTCCGCCAAGAGCAAGTGCGCGTGCGCCTCTCGCCTGCGTTCAACCGCTGCGCACACCCAGACGCTGACCTTGAGAGCTCGATCGACGCAGCGTGGCGCGCGTACAAGGAGCAGTCGCCGAGGCTCTTCAACGCCACCAAGTTCCGACTCCATGGCTGGCACAGTGTCGCTCCAGCTGCTGCTGCCAATGCACGCTCTTCGCCACAAGCAGGAGCTGCGCTCGTGCTCGACTGGGGGCTGACAGACTACAAGACGTACCTCGGCACGTGCTGCTCGGTCAACGCCAGTCGCTTTGTCGCTGACAGCCAAGCACTTAGCAGCAGCAGCGATGCGTTTGCGTACTTGTCGCGCAAAGTCGGTGTCGCAGCGGTCGTCGAGACGTCGGACGCCAAGATCGCGCTCATCAAGCGGAGCAAGTCGGTCGGTGTGTACCAAGACATGTACGACACGCCTGGCGGGCATCCCGAGCCTTCGGTCCGTTGTGCCCTGCGACGCTCTTCGCCGCTGTCTGCTCCTATGCTTCTGCCTGTAGCTAGACTAGAGCTCTCACATTCACTCACTGACGCGCGCGCTCTCTCTCTCTCGCTCTCGCTCTTGTAGCACATCAACTTGACTACTGAAGCGCTCAGTGCGCTGCCGTCCATCGAGCTAGCGAACACTGTCGGCGCGAGCGCTGAAGACGAGAGCGCACTGGAGCGCGAGGTCGTGCGCGAGTTCTTCGCGTCGATCGTGAACGAAGTGCACGAAGAGATCAACGTCGCGCCGACGGACTTGAGCGCGCCGCCGCTGCTCCTCGGCGTTGTGTTGCAAGCTGAAGCGTGCACTCCGAGCTTCTGTGCGTCTCACTGCCTCGCTACATGTGTGTGGCTGAGTGCATGAGAGAAGAGGACTCACTCGCCCTCGGTCTCGTGACTCTGGTGTGTAGCGTTCTACTTGCGCACAGCGCTGTCTGCTGCTGAAGTCATGGCGCTCTATCGCGCAGGACCAGCGGATGTGTTTGAGTCGTCCAAGCTCGAGCTCATTGACGCGCAGACGCTCCTAGTGAACGACGCGCACGCAGCACTCACGTACGTCCTCTCGGCTCGTTGGGTTCGAAGTGCGACTGGTTGATGCGCATTGCGACTGACGCGTTTGCTGCTGCTTGGCTTGTCATCCACTCGCGCATTCATCTAGCGGTCGCTTGACACCGTCAGCGCAAGGGAGTCTCGAGCTCTGGCGCGCCTATGCTCTCCAGCAGCAGCAGCTCCAGCGCTGAGCGACAGTCAGCACTGCCGATAGACCTCCCACGCGCCGCTCTTTGTCTCAGTCAAGTAGGACCGTCGTCTGCATTGAACGAGCTGTAGACCTAGCGACTCTAGCTAGACCCATAGGTTCGAATCTCTACCCATCCTCCGGCTTACACGACGTCCATGATGAGCGCAACACCAGCGAGGACCCACCGCGCGGGCGGCGACTTGGTCTTGAGCTGCGCCGAGAAGACGTACGTCGGTCCGCGCATCTCGGTCTTGTAGCACGGACACACGAACGAACCTTTCAGGTCGAGCTTGTCGGCCGCGACGGCTTTGCAATTGATCACGGGCATGGCGCTGAACATCTCCTTCGGGTTCGACTTGTCCACAGTGCTGTTCGTGCCGTCCCAACGCGCTCCCATGAGGTAGAGCCCGTGGACGTACGCCCCGTCGCGCGACGGCGCATCGATCTCCGTGTTCTTGCGCTTGAGCACGTCGGTCTGGACCACGAGCTTGTCGAGCTCCCACTGGTTCTTCTGCGCCGCCACTTGCATGATCGCCGTGAGGAACGACTGCGAGTTGATCATGCCCGAGAGCCACGTCACGCGCGGGATGTCGCCCGGGTTCTGCGTCCACTCCTCGAGCTGCTGAAGGCGGGACTCGAGGTTCGTGAGCCACGACCCGAGTGGTCGCATCGACGGGAACGCGAGCTTCTCCCACGATTTGGGGACGCGGTCGAGGAAGAGCGACTCCTGCACTGCCTCCATCGAGTCGGACATCGTCAGCTCGCCAGCAAAGCCGAGCTGGAGCTCGTTCAGCGACCGGACGATCTCAACGAGCAAGCCGTTCATGGTCTCGCACTCTTGGATGAACACGTTCTGGTACGGCCCGAGCTCCTCCAAGCTCCGTGCGATGTCGTCGCGCTCAAACTTCTTCTCGCCCACGCGCGACATGACCATCTCGAGACCAGCGCGAGCGATCTCCATTGGACTCATCGCGGCGTCGCCACTCGCGGCGTCGCGCGGCTGGAGCTCCATGAGCGTCCGGAACAGGTTCTCGCTCTGCGTCGTGCGAAAGTCGATCTCAGCATTCGGGTGCAATCCGAACGCCAGTGGCGAGTCCGTCTTGAGCTCCGTCTCAATGTGCTCGAGGTACTTGTCATAGGACGACGGCGCGAGGCACATGAACGACGGCCCTTTCTCGTCGCCGACGAACGGGAACATCTCCATCTCGTCCAAGAGCTCGTCGCGCATGTAGAACTCGAGGTACGTGTTCGCGAGGAGGCGGTCAAAGTCGTTCACGATGTGCCCGCCGTACATGATCTCACCAAAGATGTAGCGCAAGTCGGCCCACGGGATCTTCCCACCGGCCGAGTTCTCGAGGTAGTTCTGCAGACAGATCGCCGAGTCCCGGAGGTCACCGAGCGAAAACGGGTACATCATGTTGTACCCGAGCGGGCCGTACATCTTCCGCTCCATCAAGACGGCGTGGAAGTGGCACAAGCCAAAGAGGATCGACTTGACTTTGCCCTCGGCCTCTTCGATGTACTCTTTCGGGAAGCTCACGAACGCGCGCTTGAGGTTCGCTTTCAGCCCCGACGGCGGCTCGTTCGTGAGCTTGATGCAGCGGTTCAAGACACCGATCGGGATCGAGTTCGACGGGTCCGACGTGAGGAACAGGCGAAAGTTCTTGTGCGAGCCTTCCAGCGCGAACTCGTCGAGCTTCTTCTCGAGCGCAATGAGCCAGCGCGGCATCAAGTGGATGTTGTTGAGGATGACCCAGTGCCCGTTGCGATGCGCGACTTCGAGTCGGTCCATCGCAAACACGTCTTGGCCTTGCCCCATCGAGACGTTGTGGTAGCTCACGCCGCGCTCAAAGCCGTACTTGACACTGAGCTTGTCGACACCAGCGACGACGTCTGCGCCAGGCGAGAGGATAAAGTACAGCGGCGTCGTCGGCGTCGAGTCCAAGTACGAGTTGTCCATGACCTGGATCGCGTTCAGCGCCGAGTCGCAGTCGCAGTAGTTGCTCCCGTTCGGCAGCACGTGTCGGACAAACTCATTCACTGCGACCGTCATGCGGTCGGGACGGAGGCACCGAACGACGAGAAGCTTGAGGAACGGCGTGCGGTCGAGTCCGGACCAGTCGAGCGGGAGCTTCTTGGACTCGGGCGTGACGTGGTTGTACCACTCGCGGAAGCGCGACGACGCCTCTTTCAAGTCTTGCGGTATCTTCTGGAACTCGTCCAGGGCGGCGAGCGCGTTGATCGCGTTCCACTGCGCGTTCGGGAGCCAGTCGATCGGGTTCGGCTCGGCTTCGGCGCCAGCGACAGCTTTCTTCGGTCCGCGGAGGAGGAACTGCATGTAGTGCTCCTGAACGCGGGCGTCGTCGCCCAGGATCCCGCGCTTCATGAGGTTGAACGTGAGCTGCGACAGGAAGATGAGCTTGTGCGCCTCAAAGAGACCGCGCGAGACCCACGTGAAGATCGTGATCCGGAGCGACTCGCGCAGGTTCAGGACGCGCTCGCTCTGCTTGTCAGACACGACGGCGCGGTCGATCGAGTTGTAGAAGAACGTCACGAACGAGTCGAGGCTGTAGCGGTACATGTGGTCGATCGCACTGAGCGTCGTCAACAAGAAGTAGAGCATCGCGCCTTCTGCGGCGACGGGGCGGTACAACTCGCGCGTGTTGTTGATGATGACCTCGGTCTCCTGGTTCTTCTTGACCGAGATCGAGATCTCCGTGGCCTTCTTCTTTGTCTCTTCGAGGCTCTCAATGAGCGGGACGTCACTGAGGATGTCGTCTGGGGCGTTCGCGAGGCGCTCCAAGAGCTGATCCTCGAGCTCGACGAGGTCGATCTTGAACTTCTGGAATGCGAGCACGAGCTCCTGCTTCTGGCGCTCGAGCTCGGGCTGCTCCTTCTTCACGACTTTCTCCAGGAGCTGGTCCTCCAAGCCACTCTCAGTCGCAATGAAGTTGATGAGCGTGCACTGCGCCGCGATCTCGGGCTTGTAGTGCGGGTTCGAGAGCTTCGTCTGCAAGTACATGAAGAAGTTGGGGTCGTACTGCACCTCTTCGCCCGCGAGCTTCAGGAACAAGTTCGAGCCTTTCTTGTACACGGCGCGGCTCAGCACTGGGTCGAGCGTCGCGTCGATCTCTTCGTCAATGTTCTCAATGATCACGACGTAGCCGTTCACGATCGCCGACTCCATCTTCCGGAGCCACTGGTTCTGGCTCAGCTGCATCACGATCAAGCCGCGGTCTTTCTCCTTCTCACGGAGCCACTTGATGCCCTGGAGCTGCGGATCGATCACGAGCGGCCATCGCTTGCAGTTCGTGATGATCGCGCCGTTCTCGATCGAGATCCGGTCGGCTGGCAAGCCTTCGCTGATCATCTTGGCGTTCTTGCCTTCGGTCGTGAGCATCGACATCGGGTCAATGCCATCGGTGATCGGGATGCTCTTGGCCACGAGGTCGGGGAACCACGTCTGCTGCCACAGCTCCTTCCGCACGGCTTGGTCGAACGCGCCGATGTACGACACGAACGCCGCGGCGAGGAGCGAGTTGCCCACGACCATCACGCCCGAGTTCTTGAGCTGCTCGATCTCAATGCCCCAGCGCTCGTTCTCGCTCGCCAAGCCGTTCACGAGCTTCCCCGCGAGCACGAGACGGTTCTCACACGACTCTTTCATCTGCTCGACCTTGAGTTTCTCCTCTGTCGCTTGTCGCAGCGTGTTCTCGAGCTGCTCGAGCCGGCGCTGGACCTCGGCGACTTGGCTCATCGCGCGCGCGAGCTGCTCCTCGGCCTCCTCTTTCTTCTTCTTGGACGCCTCGAGCGAGTCCATGAGCGGCTTCACGCGCACGTAGATCCGGTTGAACGTGTAGATATTCACGACCCACGAGCAGATGTTCGCAGCGGCGGAACTCTTGGACGCCATCTTCTCGGCCGTGAACTCCGGGTCGGCAATGAGCGGCTCAATGCGCGCAATGTCGGCCTCGGGGATGTCCTGCCCGCGGAACTCCTTGAGCGCATCGAGGAACGCGCCGGCGTTGTTCATCATCTTCTTCGCGCGGTCCCACTTGTGGTTCTTGTACTCCTTCTCGACGAGGATCAAACACGCCTTTGTGACATTGTCGACGCCTGCCGGTGGCTTTGGCAGACTCTTGAGCTCAGTGATCGCTGCCTTGGACAAACAGTCGACAGCGGCAGCTGCAGCGTCCATGGCTGGCTTGGCCGCGCTGAGCTCCTTCTCGGCTTCGGCAGCGAGCTCCGCGGCGCCAGCACTCGCAGCTTCGGCCTTTTGTTTCTCGCCGTTCGCGTACTCTTGCTGGATCTCCGCACCGGCCTTCTCGCGACCCATTTGCTCGAGTAGCTGGTCGGTCGACGCCTGCTTCTCGGCGACTTTGATCATCGTGTGCTTGAGGTCGACTTGGAGCTCGGCGACGTCAGCCGACGTCTTCCGGAGCGTCGAGAGCCCGTCGTCAAGGCGCGTGATCTGGCGCTGGATGTCCTCTTTCTTCTGCTTGAGGAGGATCTCGTAGAAGCTAATGAGCTCGAGGAAGCTCTTGGGCGTGACGTAGTTGTACCGCCGCTGCGTCTCAAAGTACTTCTTGCTCATGTCCGTGACCGAGATGTGGACATCGGCCATGTGGTTCGCCAAGCTCTTCTTCAGCGCCATGTCGCCAATGTCGTCGATCTTGTCGAGGAAGCTCGTGGCGACGCGTACGAGCGCGTCGCGCGGCCACGGGTGGAACCAGTCAATGACGGTGCAGTTCACGAGTCCTGGGAACCGCCGCGCACGGACGCGGAAGACAGCGCCGACGGGCGAGAAGCACAAGATGATGCGGAAGTTCATGCGAATGCGCAGGAGCAAGAAGTCCATGAGCGTATCCGGCGTGTCGGGGATGCCATTCGCCTTGGCTTCGCTCCGGAGCGCGCCGAGGAGGCTGTCAATGTCTTCTTTCGGGAACAGGTCGGGGATCCACCCGGACGAGAGCATGTCGTTGATGTAGACGAGGAAGCGCTCGTTCACGATCTGCGAGTCCGTGATGAGGAACACGAGCGGCAAGCCCTGGATGCCCGCGACTTTGAACATCTCGGCGAGGTTCCCTTTCAAGTCTTCGATGCGGAAGTTCGACGTGACCGAGAGCTGCCGGACCTCAAAGCCGCAGATGTGCGACGCCAAGCGCGAGAGCGACTGCTTGCCGCTGCCGCCGACTCCAATGAGCATCGCATTGCCACCTGGGTTCCCAATGATGCGGCAGATGCGCGTGACGTGCTCCATCGCGTTGTCAAACAGCTCGAGGTTCATCATCGAGTACTTGGAGTTGTAGTCATCGAGCTGCTCGACCAAGACTTTGTTCAAGTGCTTCATCGACGCCACGGCAATGTACGCGCTGTCTGCGCCAGCAACTGGCGTCGCGAACGTCGTGAAGATGTTGACGTTCGCGCCTGCGTCGTCGCCAGCCGCAGCCGGCGGCTGGTCGTTGAACAGCGCGACGTGGTCGACGTCCGGCAGCGTCTTCTTCGTGATCTCGCGGATGCGGTCGTTGAACTTGACAATGTCGTCGTCGTTGATCAAGCGGTCGCAGAACACGCGCGTGGACTCGTGGACCCAGAGCTTTGCAAAGTGCGCGACGCCGGGGAAGAAGTCGCCCTTGGAGCGCGTCAGGCCCTGGAAGATGTTGGACAGCTCGCGCATGTTCCAGTTGTACACAAACTTCGTCGCACTTGGGAGGAACCGGTTCGCAATGTCTTCGTGGAGGAGGATCGAGACGGTCACGAACGCGTCGCAGGCGTTCAGGACTGCAGCTGAGAAGCCGGCGTTCTGGAAGTGGCCTCGTAAGATCGAGTTGTAGATCGTCTTGAGGTCCTCGCGACCCGGCATCATGCACGCAAAGAGCGCGTAGTGGCGCTGGAGGCGCTCGTCAATGATGAACGACCCAGCCGTCGGGTTCATCGCCGAGAGGTACTGGACGTCGACAATCTCCTTGCGGAAGCCGAGGTCCGTCCGGTCAAAGAACGTCTTGTAGTCCATGTGCTGGTGCATGAGCGCCAAGGCGTTCTGCGTCCCGTACGTCTCAATGTACGGCAAGTTGAGGTCGTCGATGAAGTAGATGAGCTTCTTCGTCGCCGGCGGGCCAAACATTCGACCCGAGCGCTTGTCGATCACGGACTCGAGCTGCTGCTGGAGCTTGAACGAGTCGGTGTAGTAGTTCATGTTGATCATCGAGAAGAGCATGTCGTCGTCGAGGTCCCGCAAGAAGTTCTTGAGAATCGTCGTCTTGCCAGTGCCGCTGCCGTCCACGAGCATCGCTGGCCGCTGCCGCGACACGAGCGTCTCGACCAAGAACCGAATGCGCACCGAGTCGTTCGTGCTGATGACGATCGCATTGAACGGCGTGTCCGCTGGTCCGTTGCCGATCGAGGACGGGACGTACTTGGGGACCTTGGAGTTCCAGTTCTCGAACTCGTTCGTCTCGAGGTTGTAGAAGTAGTCAAAGCACAAGCCGTCTTTCGGGTACTTGATGCTCGTGAACGCCGTGACCCAGAGCTCGTGGAAGTTCTTGCGGTAGTCCACGCTCTTGTCCACGATGAGCGGACCGCCGAACGCCCACGTCGCGCAGTAGACAAAGATCGACTCGATCACTTCTTGCGTCTTCTTGTCCGTGGGGACGTTGCCCAAGAGCCCTTCCAAGAGGTAGCAGATCGTTGAGACTTGGTTGATCAAGCGCACGGGTGCGACCTGCTTGTACCCTTTCCGCATGAGGTCGTACGTCGTGTCGACGTACTTGTCGAACAAGCCGGGGAGGTACGTCCGCTCGATCTCGTCGTCGCGCTTTGCGACCCAGGACTCCATGAACGGCCGCCAGCCAATGTCAGTCTCGTTGATGAAGAGAATGCCGGCGCGCGAGACCGTCGCCGGCGTCGCGTTCTTGAGCGAGTTGATCTCAAAGACCATGCGCATGGCGCTGCTGAGCGGAATGCGCTCGTTCGACACGAGCGTCAGGACTTTGTTGTCGTCCATGACCGTGTTCATGCTCTCGATCCAGACGGCGTCAATGTCGCCGTCCAAGACGACCCACTTGTAGCTCTGGGACTCGTAGAAGCCCTGCTCGGCATAGTTCTTGCTCATGCCGCGCATGATGATCGACAACACACCGTCTTTCCAGTCCTTCGAGAGCGTCATGTAGCCGTAGAGCTCGTCCGACGTCACGGCTTTCGGGTTGAGCGTCTCGTACACGCACGTCTTCTTGTCTTTGCCCAAGTTCCAGCACTTGACGAGCGTCTGCCACGTCGTGGTCTTTGCACACCCTGCGGGTCCCAAGAGCATGACCGAGTGCCGCACGTCAATGAGCTCCTGAAGCTGGCAGACCTTGAGAATGAACGAGTCGTCGTGCTGGAGGTTGCTCGCTTTGCACACAGTCACAGTCTTCTCGCGGAGCTCGACGTTCACCTTCGGCGCGACCTCGACGCCGATGAACAAGTCCGCGATCAAGCGCAAGAAGATCGGTGTGTCGTGGTGCGGGATCTTCGGCGTATTGAAGTCTCGGAGCGCGCGCATGAGGACCTTGTCTTCTTCGACGTCTGGCTCGGCGCGCTTGAGGATCCCGGCCACACGGAGCACGGACTTGACGGCGCGGAGACCCCAGTCGTAGTGGAACTGCTTCGACAAGAGCTCGCTACTGAGCTGGTACAGCGTCACGAACTTGATCGAGAGCGGCCGCGCTTGCAAGAAGCCCTCGGACATGAGCATGTTCTCCGAGATCGGTCGCAAGTCGGGTCGGATCATCGCGCAGGACCGGAAGAGCACTTTGAGGTTCTCTGGAGCTCCGTGCGACCGGCGTAGCCCGGGTTCATCGTGATGAAGAAGCCACACGTCGGGATGAGCGTGATCCGGTCCGACGCACCCATGAACTCAAACTCGCCGACCACGACTGGCGGCGTCCCAGCCGGCAACGACTGGTACTTTGGCTCGCGGTTCGCGGCGACCGAGTACAGCACAATGGCGTCCTGGACGCACTTGACTTGCGTCGCAACGACACTTAGCACTTCGATGTTGATCCGGTTGAACTCGTCAAAGCAGCCCCACGTGCCCGTCTGGCACAAGCCGCGGAAGATGTCGGCCATGGTCTGGTAGTTCATCTGGTCCGAGCAATTGAAGACGTAGCAGCAGAGCGCCATTGCGCGCGCGAGGTCCTTGGTCGTCTCGGTCTTGCCGGTGCCTGCTGGTCCAGCCGGCGCGCCACCGAGGAAGAGTCGGAGTGCCATCGTGAGTGTGATGTAGCACCGATCCGTGAGCGGCGTGATGACGAGTCGGCCAGTGTTGCCGATCCACTCGTACGAGTACTTGGACCGGAAGTCCGTGATGCGAATGTCGACGTCGTAGTTCTCCTGGCGCCAGATGAACCGGAGCTGCTGCTGCCAGAGGAAGCTCAGCGGCCCTTCGACCTTCTCGTCCACGAGCTTCTTCACGACGTCGCGCGAGTGGACGTCGAGTGTGATGAGCGCAATGATCTTGCATCGATCGGGGCTGCTGAGGTTCCCGAGCACGAGCGTAATGAGCTGGTCGAGGCGCTGGTTGCAGACCGAGAGGTACCGCTTCACCGAGTCCTCTTGGCCGTTCTCAAACTCCTCGAGCGCCATCTCGGTCTCTTCGGTCCAGTAGATCTGCGTGGCGTTCAACACGACCTGCGCTGGGTAGTCAAAGAGCCACTGGTGCCGCGGCTTCTCGACGTCCCAGTTCGCCGCGGTCTCGATCGAGTCGTGCATCTCTTTCCGGATGCAGTATCGCATCGCCTCGGTGAGGTCGTTGAGCCAGCACTCGACGGCGCCGGCCATGACAAAGATCTTGGGCAGTCGCACCGTCTCTTCGTCCTTTGCGATCATCGTGTGGGCGGTGTTGGGCGACCCGTCCTCGAAGATGAGGTTGCAGAGCGAGTCGTAGCAGTCGCCGAGGAACGGCATGATCTTCTTCGGGTTGTTCCCGTTCGAGAGGATCTCGAGGAGCGCGACGTTCGAGACAAAGTAGAAGCGCGGGAAGATCTTCTTCTTCTTGTCGAGGTACTCGTTCAGCGACTTCTGGCACTTCTCGAGCATCGCTGTCATCTCCTTCAGCGCCTCGAGGCGGTTGTCGACCGAGCACGCAACGACGACGTTGGGCTCCAAGACTGCATTCTTCATGAGGTCTTTGAAGTTCGAGTCGATCGACTCGAATGTCCGCGTGTCGTCTGGGAGCTGGTTCCGAATGTCGGGCGAGCTCAGGAAGATGCTCTCGAGCGACGCCCACTGCTTCGAGACCGAGACCCACTCTTTCAAGACCTCTTCGACGTGTCCGAGCGTCTTCTGTGACGCCAAGACGCGGTCTTTGAAGAACTCGACGAACTTGCCCATACCGACCATGGTCTGGAGCTCCAGCTGATTGCTCTCAAGGGACTCGACGACTTCCTCCGACGGCTTCACGACGAACGTCCCCGAGTCTTTATGCGGGACGTACTCGAGCGTGAGGCGGCGCCAGAGCTCTTCGATCATCGTGAGCTTCTTCTCGATCTTCTGCTCCTTGTTCGCCGTCTCGACGATCTCACCGACGTCGTCCACGTGCGCGTGCAAGTGGAGCTTGAGCAAGTCAGCAAAGCAGAACTTGGGGTCCTTCGGGTCAATGACCTTGACTTTGCAGATGAGCGACAGTGCTTTCCAGTGCCGGTCCTGCATCGCCTCGGAGTGGAGGTCGTTGATCAAAGGCAGGACAGTCGACATGTTCTTCACGAGCTGCTCTGTGTCTTTGTAGACTTGCCAGCCCTTGATGATCTGGTGCTCCGCCGCCTCCATCTTGAGCTGCTTCATGAACGCGCGCGTGTACATCTCGAACGCGTCGGTCTGGATCTTGGACCAGAGCGTGCTCTTCCAGTCCTCGAACGTCCCGAGCACGAGGTCTTTGAGGTCCCAGCACTTCTTGAGCTGCTGCAGCTCGTACAACGTCTCGACCGTCTCTTGGTACTTGGACACTTGGAGCTCAAAGAGCTCTTCGAGCTCATTGAACTGCTTCGCTTGCTTCATCTTCTCGTGCAAGCCGCTCGCGAACATCGTCATCTGCTTGTACGCTTCGTCCGGCGTGCCCTGGAAGCTGAACGGCGCCGTGGCGCGGAACTCGGTCCGGAACTTGCGCATCTCGAGGTAGAACGACTCGAGGTCCTCTTTGATCGAGTCGACCTCGGCCATCTGCAGCGGCATGATCTCCTCCTTCTTCTTGAACGTCTTGTTCACGATGCCCTCCCACTGCATCGGCGCGGCCTCCAAGTAGTCCTGGATCGCGTGGTCCGCGATCTTGGTCTCTTCCACGTTGATGCCGTGGAGCTTGAGCAAGTGCACGGCGTCGCGCAGTGGCTCAAAGACCTCGGTCGTCGAGTCCATTTGCTTGCGCACGTCCCGAATGTGCGTCATCACGCGCATCAGCGCCTCTTTGTTCTTCTCGCCGACTTGCTCCTCCAAGCCGCGAAGCACAGTGTCCATGAAGCTATGGAGACTCTCGAGCTTGTGCACGACGTGCTCGTGCAAGTACGTCGTGTACTGGCAGATCCACTTGCTCACCCACGTGAGCATCGCGGTCTTGATCGGCTGCGAGTTGACGCGGAGCCAGCCAACGTCCGTGGGCGTCGTCAAGCCCTCGATCTCGCTCGCGACCTGCTCGTACTTGGTGATCTCGGCGTTGAAGCGCTCGAGCTCGAGCATCTCCGTGCCCGTGGCGCTCGTGTACTTGGCCGTGACGAGAAAGTCCTGGAAGCTCGCGACCATGTCGGCTTCCCACAAGTACGCGTAGCTGTCATACTTCTTCTTGAACTTGGCGAGCATGTCCTCGTTCTCTTGCAAGTACTCGCTGATCGTCGCGAGGTGCATGCAGATGAGCATGTCCGAGTGCATCTCTTTCACGTACGTCCCACCGCCGTCCGAGTCGAGGCGCTTCACGGCCGTCGCGACGTTGAAGAACGAGTTGATCCACATCTGGATCGTGTCGCGCAAGCCCTTGCCGTTGTGCTCGCCGATGCTCGGGTTGAACTGCACGCGACTCGCGATGAGGTCGAGCTTGATCTCGAGCATCGGCAAGCGGTCGCCTTTCGACGCCACGGGCTTCTTGCCACTACTGCTCGGTTCGTCGCCGGCGCTAGGTCCAGGACCTGCTGCCGCCGAGGCGATCGCCGCTGCGCTACTCCCACCGCTCGGGTCGAGCTGCTTCGCGAGGAACTCGAGCGACGAGCAGATCACGCGCGCGACGCCGTTCACGACGATGTTGTTCACGTAGTCGACGTACGCCTTCCACTGCGCCGTGTTCACGCCGACGATGCCAGTGTTAGACTGCTTCAAGCGGCGGTGGATCTCGGTCGCGCCTTCGCGGATCTTGAGCGTGCGCTGGACAATGTAGCTCTTGTGCAGCCGCTCGTGCTCGCTCACGGCCACGGGCTTTGCCTGGCGCTCGAGCAGCGGGACGTTCCACGCCGCGAGCGTGTCTTGGATCGTGCTCAAGTTCTCCTTGAGGTTCGTCACGATCTCGTGCGCGCCTTCCACGGCTTTGCGGCACTCGTCAATGAACGTCTCGATGCCCGCGCTCTTCCAGTTGAGCTCGTCGATGCCGCGGCCGACGCAGGCGTCGATGTTCGTGATGTGACGCCGCACGAGCGGCTCTTCGAGCGGATGGAGGCCTTCGATCATCGCGTTGTACGGCTCGACGATGTACATGAACTCGCCGCGGTACTTGTGGAACGTCTCCTCCTTCGTGGCGATCTGGAGCGCCGACGGCGGGACGTCGATCGTGAGCAAGCGCAAGTACTTGATCTCGCGCAGGAGCTTCTCGAGCGACGGGTCAAAGTTCACACGCAGGCAGCGCGTCGTCGGGTGGCGCACAAGCAGCGGGTACTTGAGCTTCGCCTGCGACGACGCTTCGACGTCGCGGCTCCACTCTTCGACCTTTTGGTTCTCGTACTCTTGGAGCGACGCGATGATCGTGCCGTAGACCTTGTACACCTCCTTGGCCTCTTCGCGCTCCATGACGTTCTGGTTCAGCTCCTTGAGCTTCTTCATCGGGTGCTCAATGCGCTCGACCAAGCCACGGCACCACGTCAAGGCGCCAGCCACTGGCGGCAAGTTCCAACTGATCGGCGGCGCGTCGCGGCAGTGGAGAAAGAGCTCTTGCACGAGCTTGAGGTTCTGGCCGTAGCTCTGGACGAGCGCGACGTGCTTCTTCTCGAGCTCGTCCTGGATGATCGGCCGGTTGAGCAAGCCTTCGAACGAGTCGAGGAGCTTGAAGCGACCAAAGATCGTCGAGCAGTCGTAAAGCCCTGCGTGAGGACGGACCCGAGGCGGCGCTCGAGCTCTTTGATCTTGCACCGAAAGTCGTAGAAGTTGTCGTCGAACTTGGACGCGCCGACGTCCATGATGTCGCTCGAGACGCGCTTGAACGTGTTCACGGCGTCCGTGAAGTCCGCGTGGATCTGCTGGACGCTGAGCGTGAGCGTCTTGCCCTTTGTGCCGCCGACTTCGATCTTCGAGAGCTTACAGAACTGCACGATCGTCTGCGTGAGGTCGAGGATGTCGTGGCACCGCTCTAGGAACGAGTCGAGGCGCACAAAGAGCGCATTGCCCTGGATGCGCCACGGGTTCGACGGGCACTCGGCGTTCGCTGTGGCTTTGTAGTCAAAGTACGTGCTCTTGAACGCACTGCAGACCTGGAGCGTCGTCTTGAGCTGCTCGACAGCAATGCCGGCTTCGTCTTGGTCAATGAGCTGGAAGATGAGCTCGCCGCTGAGGTACTTGCGCGCTTGGTTGATGAGCGAGTTGCAGATCTCGCGCATCAAGACGACGAGGCGCGCCGGGGTGTTGTAGTGCTTGGAGTTCTTCCAGATGAGCAAGATGATGTGGAGCATGGGCTTGAAGAGCTCCGTGAGACTCGGGAAGTCCTCGTCGTTGTTCAGCCGGACGAACCACTCCTCGAGCGTCCGGAGGTACTTCATGTTGTCGTTCGCTTCGATGCGAGCGGTGAAGACCTCTTTGCACAAGCGCGCGAACGTTGTGCAGTACGTGCTCTTGGACCGGTCGAGGGCCGTGAGGATCTTCCGGACCTTCTTGGACTGGAGCTGCTCAAAGACCGAGTTGAGGTTCGCGGCCTTGAGCTTCCAGAACTCGATCTCGGCGTCTGGTGTCGGGTGGAGCCCTTGCTTCAAGAGGTCCTCTGGGTCCTGCTTCAAGACGTTCTTGATCTGCTTGGTCCAGATCACGATCGAGCCTTCCAAGAGCGAGATCTTTGTGCTCAAGTTCGTCGCATTGCCGTCGACTGGCGGCAGTGGCAAGCACGTCTCGCCCTTTGTCGCGCCGCTGATGATCGAGACCGACGCCATGTACGCGTGGAACTTGTCGACGACTTCTTTCGATGCGACTTCGCCCCAACCTTCCTGGTTCGCAGGGTTCGAGAAGAGCGGGAGGTAGATCTCGGAGATCAAGCGCTCGAGGTACTCGACGCTGCTGTTCGTGAGCTCGTTCACAAACAAGTCGGTCAAGACGTTCTTGGACGTGATCGTCGTCTTGTGGAACTTGGTGAAGCACACGGTCTTGCCGCGTGCGAGTGACGACGGCATCTTGATCGACGCGACGATGTTGTCGCCCGAGAAGATGAGCGTCGTCACATCCTCGCTCTCGAGGAACTCTTTGATGCAGTTCCTTCAGAGGGACGACGGACGGCAACGAGAGGGCGGACGTCAGGCTGTGTGGCAAGGGCGTCCTCGCGAGTGAAAGGGCGAGTCTGCCGATCCGCAGAGAGAGAGACGCACACACACATACGACGTACTCGTTCTTTCCGTCGCGTACTTGGCCGTGAACTTGGGACCGACGGTGCCAGGGAACGTCGTCGCCACGCGCTACTCAATGAACTTGAACGGATTCACTTCCTTCTTTGCCGCCGCCGCGGCAGCAGCAGCAGCTTCGTCGCCCATGGTCGTGGCTGCTTACTCAACGGATGCGACCGCACGAGTGACAACACTGCTGCTCCTGCTCCTGCTCCTGATGGCTCCTACTACTCGACGCTCTTGCTGCGCACGACGCGAGTCGTTGCGTTCTGGCGCGACGCCTCGAGCGCATGAAGACGATGACGACGTCGACCAGTCGCCAGAGACAAAACGACTGCGAGATCGGAATCGAGAGGGAGGAGATGAAGCGCTGGCGTCGCTGGTGTCTGGTTCTGTATGGACGGAAGGTCGTGATAGCACTTCAGGGCGATGGATGCTACCTCTTGTCTGCGCCACTTGCTCACGCACGCAACGACCTAGAACTTGCCCAAGAGCGCGGCGTAGACCGCCATGACAGTCCACAGTCGGTTCTCCGCTTCGTCAAACACGAGCGACTTGGGCGAGTAGAACACCTACGCAGGCGTACGCGGCAGCGCTGTGAGTCGCACGCGACGCGCACAGAGTCCGTCTGGGCGGTAGGGATAGGGAGGACGCACCTCGTCGTCGACCTCTTCTTCGTGGCGCGGGAGGCAGTGGAGGAAGATGTGGTCGCTCGCCGCGTGCGCGAGCATCTTGTTCGTCACTTGGTAGCCGGCAAAGTGCTGCTTGCGGATCTTCGCCTCTTCCTCTTGGCCCATGCTGCATGTCACACCAGCGCGTAGAGCGACTCGCGCGTTGGCTCTCGAGACGAACGCGGCGGCTCCCATAGTCAAACAGACAGACAGGACGACGCACCTGATCCACGTGTCAGTCGAAATGACATTGGCATTCGCAACGGCTTCGATCGGGTCGTTCGTGAGCAGCACGTTCGTTCCTGCCGCCTAGGAGACGCCAGCAGCAGCAGCAGCCACGCGTGGCGTGAGGGAGCGCTCGATTCACTGAGGTGCTAGTGGACAACACTGTGGACGGACGCACCTTCGCGAGGCGCTGGGTCTCGGCGATCACGTCGGCGTCTGGTTCGTAGCCAACTGGCGTCGCGATCTGAATGTTCGCGCCTACAGCCACACGAGCCACGAGAGAGAGAGAGTGCGTGAGTCAGTGCAGCTGTCTTAGATGGATAGCAAGCGAATCGGCAAGGTCGACGCACCAACTTTCGCGGCCGCGAGCATGTAGTCGTGCAGGACGTTGTTGCCGTCGCCGACCCACGCGAGCGTCAGTCCCTTGAGCTTCCCAAAGTGCTCCTACCATCCATACACACGTCACGTCCGTCAGCACGTCAGAGAGAGAGAGAGAGAGCCATTGGCGCGTGACGGGACAGAGTCGTCGCAGTCGCAGTACCTTGACAGTCATGTAGTCTGCGAGCGCCTGGAGCGGGTGGTACTTCTCCGACAGCGCGTTGATCACTAGCGACAAGCAGCACAGTGTACCAGGTCAGCCAGTCAGTCAACGGACCGACTCGTCGTGTCCTAGAGCAAGCGCTAGCGCCTCTCGACAGTGGTCGCACCTGGGACCGTCGCCAGCTTTGCGAGGTCTTCGACGTCTTCGTGGCCGTACACGCGCGCGAGGATGATGCTGTTGAAGCGCGAGAGCACGAGCGCCGTGTCCTACACCCGCAGTAGCAGTCGCGCTGTGAGCCTACGAGTCTACGAGTCGCCACAGAGCTCGGATTGGCACGGCAAACGCACTTTGAGCGTCTCGTTCGTGCCGAGTTGGATGTCGTCGGACGACAGGAACAGCGCTTTGCCGCCGAGCAAGTGCATCCCCACTTCGCTCGAGATGCTGCGCCAGTCCAGTCGGCACATGCACATGTGGGTCAGCAGCACACTCTACTGTCAGTCGCAGCAGTAGAGAGAGCAAGGGCAATGGACGCACCGCGTGCGCGTACTGCGCTTCTGGAAGATCATCGAGCAGATCTCGCCTGCGAGCGGCTACAAACAGCGCCAACGCCAGAGGGCGAGAGAGAGGCAATCGCATGAGCTGAGCGCTTGCAAGCGACTCGCGCTGCATAGAGTGACGCAGAGACCCACCTTGGGCGTCGAGCCTTTCGTCGCGGGGTTCGAGTACAGCGCCTTGTACTCCTGCGCTTTCGCCACGAGTCCTTCGAACTCGCTCGAGCTGTCATTGATACACACCGACACATAGTACTGAGCTTCGCTGCATCTAAGTTGCTTGCGATTGTCGTCGCAGTGTGACGTACGAGAGCTGTGCCGTGGAGAGGAAGCTCTGGTTGCACAGCGACGCGAGCGCACTGTCGGTCGCCGATGCGAACCCACGCTGACGCGCGAGGCCAGCGATGGAGGCGGTTGCGAGGCGGCGAGCGAGGAACACCATTGTCCTTGATGTAGCAAGTGGCTGAACGAGCGAGCGAGTTGGCGTCTTGGCAAGTGAGCTGCTCGTGCAAGGCTGTGGTGGCAAGTGTGACTCGGATCTGCAAGCTGCCTGTCTGGTGTTGCGCAAGTTGCAGCGAGTTCTTGTGGCTGCACTGGTGGCACTGGTTTTCTTCACTATGTCGATTTGCCTGGAAACTGAGCTGATTTTCTTCACTATCGCGATTTGTTTGCACAGCTGCACAAAGACGCGCCAGACAGGCAGTCGGTCTTCAGCAGTAACACGTGCAGCTCCAAACGACGCGATTGACGCAACGTCACGAAGCTCGTTGTCCAGGAGCCAAAGTGCTAGCGAGGCGCGCGAGCCAACCACCTCGTTGTCGTCGACGCGGTCGGCGCCATGGGCATCTCCGTTCACTCCACCTCAA
>JAASFT010000409.1:0-20691 GCA_023333885.1 Globisporangium parvum
AGCAGCAGCAGCAGCAACGCCTCGTGCCTCGAATCGCTGCAGCCCAGCGTCGAGGCAGACTCGACTTGAGCGAACGAACTGGGCCACGCTCAGATCGCGTTCGGACGCACAAGCACCTTCAAGTATCCTTCGTCCTTGTGGAAGGAGTGATCGAAGTCGATGAGATCTCTACGCATTGGGCTGGCGCAGAGGAGTAGCATGTCAACTCCAGGGAGTTCTATTGAGAGTGCAGGTGTTACATAGTTTAGTGTCTAGTGAGAGAACTGGCGCTTGTCGTTCGCCGCACGCTTTCCGTACGGATTGTCGGCGCTGAACGAGTGGCCTGAGCGCTGGAAGCGCTTCTTCGAGCCGCCGTCTTCGTCAAACCCGACACCCTTGCGCTTACCAGTCTTGCCGCTCGTCTTCACTGGCAGCGTCACCTTGGGCGGCACCTGGAGCCCAAACGACTTGGCCACCGCCTGCAAGTCGAGGCTGCCGACATCAAAGATGTTCTTGAGCGCGTGCGAAGCGTACGCGAGCAAGTAGCCGCGGTACGCGTCCTTCGACGACTTGTGCAAGTAGTACGTCTTCTCGACGAGCTTCATGAGCTGCGACTCGACGTTTGCGATCTTGTTGAGCGGGAACTCGTACTCGTTCAGCGCAACCTTCGCCGCTTTGAGGTACTTGAGGAACCCGAGCTCCTCTGGCAGAAGCATCAGCAGCGCTTTGCCCTTGCCCTTCGCGCCACGCGCAGTACGACCGACGCGGTGGATGTACTCCTTCGGGTCATCTGGCGGGTCGAACTGGATGATCCAGTCCACCGCTGGGATGTCGAGACCACGCGCAGCCACGTCGGTACAGAGCATGATGCCCGTCTTCGCATTGCAGAACTGGAAGAACGTTGTCGTGCGCTTGTTCTGCTTCTGCTTTCCGTGGATGTCCATGACCGGGATGTCGATGTAGTTCAAGAGCTCGCCGTAGAACTTGACTGCGGCGCAGGACGAGAAGAACACCATCACTTTCTTCTTCAAGTTCTTCTTCAAGAACGTAAAGAGCAGCAGGAAGCGCTTGTCGCTCGGCGTCACGACGTAGCCCTGCTCGAGCGTCGCGACCGTCGCTTTCGCATCCTCCTCTTCAACGCCAACGTACACGGGCTTGTCCTTGATCGACAGACGCGCGAGGTCCTCTACCTTCTTCGTCTGCGTCGCGCTGAAAAGCATCGTCTGGCGCTCCTTCGGGATGCACTTGATGATCTGGCGCATCTCGTCCTCAAACCCGATCGAGAGGATGCGGTCGGCTTCGTCGATCACCAGGATCTGCAGGTTGTGGTACACGAACGCCTTGGTGTTCTGCAAGTGGTCGAGCAGACGCCCGGGCGTCGAGATCAAAATGTTCACACCCTTCACGAGGCGCTCTGCTTCGGCGCGGCGGTTCGCGCCGCCCATGACAATGCCGTGCGTCTGCGAATGGAACTTGCAGATCTCGCGCACCACGCCGTAGATCTGGAGCGCAAGCTCGCGCGTTGGCGAGATGACGATGCAGCCCGTGCCCTTGCGCGGCGTGAACTTGACCTTGTGCAGGAGCTCGATCGCTGGGATCAAGAACGACAGCGTCTTACCAGAACCGGTCTTCGCTGCGCCGAGCAGGTCCTGACCAGCGAGGAGCGGACGGATCGACTTGGCTTGGATCTTCGTCATCTTCTTGAAGCCCATTTCGTTCAGCGCTTTCTTTGTCGGCTCCGACAGCGGCAGCGACGCAAACTCCTCCGCCGAGAAGTACCGCTCGTCCACGCCGCCTTCGTTCGCAGCGTGGTTCGCCACGTCCGCGAGCGCCTGCTCGGTCTCAGCCTCCTCCTCCTCTTCGCGCTCGCGCTGCTGCGCGTCCGCCTTGCGCTCGTCCGCATCGTCGTCGTTCTCGTCGTCGCTCTCAAACTCGAGCTCCTCCTCGTCGTCGTCGTCTGACGAGGACGGTGCTGGCGGCGCTGGCGCATTCTTCATCTTCTTCTTTGATGGTGATGCTGTCGTAGTAGCAGGCTTGGCAGCCTTCGACACCGCCGCATCCGTGCCTGCTTTCTTCGCTGGCGCAGCAGCTGCAGCGGCGTTCGCACCCTTGTTCTTCTTGCCTGCCATTGTCGTCTCGAAGCGATGGAGCGCAAGTGTCGTTTGGCAGCACCAATCACCAACCATCCCAACGTTTCCAGCCATCCATCACTCAATCGTGCTCCTCCACTTATTTCACTATCCAAACAGCGGTGCTGATTAGTTTTGTAAATGCGGTTTTGTATCTGGTCACGCACAGCATTTACGCTTGCAATTTTGGTTGTGGTAGAGCTAAAAGCGAGGGACTCTCGTTGCGTTTCAAGTTGTGCTAGAGCCAAAAGCGAGGGATTCAAGCAGCTCCACACAAAACGAAAAGCAAAGACGTGAACTCGAGCTGCAGCGGACGACGGCGCGCTCGATCGATTGCAAGATGCTCCGCCACGCAACTGCTCGCGCCGCGCTGATGCGCCACGCCAACAAGGCGACGACTGCAAGTGCAGCAATTGCACGCCGCCCACCTGCGCTTGCGAATGCGCGCGTGCAGCTCAGCCAGCAGCGCCGCGCAATGGGTTTCTTCTCGGACATCAAGAACCAGTTCAAGAACGAGCTGGAGAAGAACGAGGAGCTGAAGAAGTCGCTCGAGGAGCTCCAGAAGACCAAGGAGCAGCTCAAGGAGGTCGAGAAAGTGGCCAAAGAAAAGTACCAGGAGGTGTCGTCGAAGACCGAGGAAGCGGCGAAGAACCTGCAGGACCAAGCCGCGAGCGCGTCGCAGAAGCTCAAGGAGACGATTGAGGAGAACGTCAAGCCTACTGCTGGTGCCGCTGCCTCTGAAACGACTGACGAGAAGAAAGAGAGTGAGAAGGAAGACGGCGAGAAGGAAGAGAGCGAGAAGGAAGACGGCGAGAAGGAGGCTGATCCAGCGAGCGAGAATGCGCAAGAGGTGCGTACTGTTGACAACGCATTGCTAGGTGCTCGACACAGGCTCATCGTTTACTCTTTCTCTCACACACGCTGACATGGCTATGCATGGTCCAAACATGTGCATCTCCATGTGCTGTCGCGATCGTGGATTTAGACGGAGACAAAGACTGAGTCGCCGGTCGACGGTGCTCGTGCATTCGTGAAGAACATCTTTGACGGATTTACGCAGCAGCGCAACAAGATCATCAACCCGAACGCACTGCCCAAGTGGCGCGAAGAGTGGCGCGACGCAGCTCGCGAGCTCTTCGGCGCGAAGGAGAAGCGATCGGTGGACGAAGCGCTCTCGTCTGTCAAGACGCCGACGCACTCCAAGCCAACGCCAAGTGCGTCAGACGAGGAAGCAGCAGCGGAGTACACTGGCTCGAGCGCGCTTGTGGCAGTGAAGGAGGACGAGAGTGCGTGGCAGCGCGTGAGTGCGCGCTTCCGTGAAGCTCCGATCATTCAAGGCATCCTCGACGCTGCCAAACAGGCTGCGCGCACGGAGGCGGGCAAGAAGGTGGGCGAGAAGGCAAAGCAGGCGAAGGACAAGATCGGCGATGCGCGTGAGGACGTGCTCGAGTTCTGGGAGACGAGTCAAAACCCGTACGTTGTGCTTGAGGGTCGACTCGACAACTTTTTCGCACACGTGCGCTTGCTCCTTGGCGCTGCTGGCTGTGGACTGACTGGTGTGTGTCGTGGTACCGTGCACCAGGTGGGTGTACCGCATGTCGTCGATCTACGATGGTCTCTTTGGCGAAACGCCAATGGCCGTGGCTATCAAGTGCGTACCATGCCAGTCAATTGCTTTGAGAGAGGTCGCTTCGGTTGCTCACGATGTCGTTGGGTACAGGGAGATTCGTCGTGCCGAGCCGGACTTTATCCTGGAAGAGTGGAAGGAGGTACTGCTGCCACAGCACTTGCTGTCGACCAGCAGAGAGATTGATCATGAACTGACGCGGACGTCTGTGGTCATTGACGATGCGTGCAGAACATCGAGGAGATTGTCCTGCCTGGCGTGCTCGAGGCGTTCCTGCGCGGAAACAGCCGAGATCTGAAGAAGTGGTTCGGCGAGGCGGCGTACTCCCGCATCAATGTCGCGATTCGCGAGCGCAAGACCGAAGGCTTAGTCATGGATCCGAATGTGCTGAGCATCGACAATGTGGAAGTGATTGAAGCGACGGTACGGGCATCACTACGGCACATCGCTCGTTGCATGCAAGTGTGGCTAATGTGACGACTCGCTCTGTGTGTGCAGGCGGAAGACAAGCAAGCGCCGATCATTTTGCTTCGCTTCCAGGCGCAGCAGATCAACTGCATCCGCAACCGCGAGGGCGAGGTCGTGGATGGCGCGGAGGACGAAGTGCTTGCGTACTTTTACATCTTTGCGTTCCAGCGCGACTACGACGAGGCGCAGGAGGCGCTCAGATGGCGCATCGTGGACATCCACATGCAGCGCGGGGGTCGTTATTACTGAACCCGAGCGCCAGCAGTTGCAGCAGCATCGACGCTGTTGTCAAGACGGCACTCGCAGCAAGTGGCAAGAATGAACGTGGCTCGTCGAGCCTTGAAAGCGCGTGCAAATAGAGAGACCCAAACCATGTGTCGTGGCTGTCTTTCAATCGTCTGACACGCTCGGCGTTTGCGGGCGATGCGGCTTGAGGCGGCTGTCTGAACAGGACACCAGATGCGCAAGTGCTAGCTCAAGGAGTGATGGTCACTTCAACCATCACGACTTCAACCTCCGATTCCGCACTCCAGCACACACTTTCGCATTCGCCAGATCCAGCGTACGCGACGCCAACTGCATCATCGCTAGCATCACTAGCTCCTGCACACTGAACGGCACCATGGCGCTCGGAAAGAGGTGCGCGCTATGTATGCGAGAACTGAGCTGCTCTCACACACTTGTGGGCTGACCGTGCGATCACGTGTGAGGCATTGTAGAGAGCGAGCACAAGCGCTGAGTGCGAGTCAGCGAGTCGTCGCTCCTGCGATCGTCGAGGACAGTGACGGTGACGACGACGAAGAGGAGGAGCTGCGGTCGTACGAGCCCATTGATCTGCTGCAAGACGCTGGGATCAACGCGACCGACATTGCCAAGCTGAAAGAAGACGGCTTCGCGACGATCGGACAGCTCTTTCAGGTCTCGCACAAGAAACTGCTCGCTGTGAAAGGCATCAGTGAAGCGAAGGTGGACAAGGTCTGTGGTCCTTGTGCGTGAGCAGCACATGAGCTCCCCTCATGTATGAAGATCATTGTTGCTGATCTCGATGTATGCACAGCTGCTGCAAGCAGGACGAAAGGTACATATTGCGCACTTGCACGCTGCGCCGCACGACTCAAGATCGTTAACACTGCGGCTTGCGTGCCAGCTCTTGCCTGAGAAGATGGGCTTCGTGTCAGCCAGCACGCTGTTCCTCAAGAGCAAGAGCAAGACGTTCATCACAACAGGCTCCAAGCGTACGATTTTGCAGTCTTGAAAGACCCATGCATGCATGCATTTGCTCACTAGCTCGCTCGCGCTAACGAGGTGCCTTGTGCTTAGAGCTCGACCACATTCTCGGAGGCGGGTTAGAGACCATGTCGGTCACAGAGGTGCGTTGCCATGGCGGTACGCGATAGTCTCGCATCGATCTCTGGGTCTCATTGAGTGTGCATCGCACAGATCCACGGCGAGTTCCGGACTGGCAAGACACAACTCTGTCACACGGTGCGAGCGAGGATGGAACCGCAACTCTCGCACAGCTGTAGCACTAACCCAACTCGATTGCATGATGCAGCTATGCGTCACGACCCAACTTCCTCGATCACAGGGTGGTGGAGCAGGTGCGAAGTCGTCCGTGTTGCGTGCTGCGAGCTCTGGCTTGTGACCGACCTCGATTGACACCATGCCCAGGCAAAGTCGCGTTCGTGGACACGGAAGGCACCTTCCGTCCAGTATGCGTTCCTTGTCGTTCATGATCATGTCGAGCAAATCGCTGCAGGACACTAACAGCGCCTCTCCAACAGCACCGTGTGGCTGAGATCGCAAAAGAGCGCTACAACTTGGTGGGTGTTCTAGCATGAGGTTGCTGCATTGCTCATACCCTCACGCTCGCTGCGCACACTCGCATTGACATGCACGGCCGGTCACCTAGAACCCGTCGGATGTCCTCGAGAACATCATCGTTGCAAGGTACTGCGTACACGTGGTGTCGACCGACTTGGGCACCAGCTAGGCTGACATGTGTGTCTTGTGTGTACAGAGCGCACAGTCATGATGCGCAAATGGATCTCGTCATCAAGCTCGGCGTGCTCTTTGCGGTACGTCCGTGCGCCGTCAGAGTGCGTTCGCACTGCTACTGACGTTGGTGGTGTGATGCGATGCGGTGCAAAAGGATCCAGAGCAAGGACCGTTCAAGCTGCTGATCATCGACTCGGTCACAGCGCTCTTTCGGACCGATTTCTCGGGGAGGTGAGAGGAGAGAAGAGTGGCTGCAACTCGCACGTTGCTGAGGTGTCGTGTCCTAACAAATGCGTGTTTGTGCGTTTACAGAGGCGAGCTGAGTGAGCGACAGCAACGCCTGAACCAGCACTTGATCCGGCTTGTCAAGCACGCAGAGGTGACGACTGGATGCTCGCAATGACGCACCTCTGCCAAATCGCCTCGATCTGACTCCAGCGCTTGTCGACAGGAGTTCAACATCGCGGTCTTGGTCGTGAACCAAGTGATGGCAGATCCTGGCGCGAATGCGATGTTCGGTCCAGTCTTGAAGCCCATCGGTGCGCGACGAGCAATGAGATGGAGTTGCGTGCCGTGCTAAGCGCATCGGGCTGACACAGTGAGTCGACTCTCCGCTGCATGTAGGTGGACATGTGATGTCCCACGCAGTTCACACTCGGCTGTTGATGAAGAAAGGTCGAGGCGACAACCGCGTCTGGTGAGGACCACGCCGCGCGAAGTCTCGCCAAAGCGACCAATCTGCGCTGAAGTCCCTCTGACAACCCAACCTCTGGACGGACTGGAATGCGGTTGCAGCAAAGTGATCGACAGTCCGTGCATGCCGGAAGCCGAGTGCACGATCCAGCTCTGCGCGGGCGGCGTTGCAGACGGAGAAGACTAGCTACAGCAAGATGGCAAGCCAGCGAGCAGCGCGAACGGGCGAGTCATTCATATTCATTCATTCATTCATAAGTTACTGCTTGTGACCTCGCACGCATGCTCGTTCGTGGGTGTCTGTGCTGGCGCCTCGATCGCGGTGGTCGATAAATATGAGCTGTCCGTCGTCACACATGACCTCCTCGCTCGCTACATCACTGGCGCGGCGATCGAGCTCTTCTGCTGCTCAAGCATGTACCACGTCGTGTTGTACGGCGAGCTCACGTGCGGGTTGATGCGCTCCACGCCGATGCGCAGCTCAAATGGCAGTGCGTCGAGCTCCTCCTTCGGGATCAGCGGCAAGTTCTGACGCAGCGTCTGCATCGCCAAGATGAGCAGCGACGGCGGCTGGTGCACCATCGTGTATCGGAACACATCGTTGTTGCGCTCGACGCCGTTCGAGCCGCCAAAGATGAACATCTGGTCTTCGTGGATCACTGCAGTGTGGAAGTCGCGCGCGTCCGGTTGACAGCCCTCCTCGTCCTCAAAGATACGCCACTCGCCAGTCGACACGTCCAACTCGCTGAGTTCGTTGCGGCGCGCACCCGAGTCATCGCGGCCGCCGAACATCACCAGGCGGTTCGGAGCACCGCTCATCGGCGCAATGGTGTGGGCAATTCGAGAGTTTGGGACATCGCCGCGGCACTCGAGGTCGGACCACGTGAGCGTGTCGACGTCCAGGTAGTACGAGTCGATCGGCCCTTTTGGAGGGTCGTACAGCCCGCCGCCAATGATGTACATCCGGTTCTCGATCGCTGCGACTTGGTGCTTGTAGCGGGGGCTCGGGCGTCGGCTGCTCGTCTCCTCTTTCTTCCAGATCTTCGTTTCTTCATCAAAGATGTACAGGTCATTCACGTACACGTGTCCCGATGTGCCGCCAAACAAGTACAGCTTGTTGTTGATCGCACAGAGGCTCTGGCCGTAACCCGGAGGTGGTTGCACGCCTTCAGCCTCCACGATCGTCCATTTCTTGTCGCGGATGTTGAACTGCAGCAGCTTGCCCATATTCGTCTGTCCCCAGTGCGGCCCCGAGCCACCGAACAGGTAGATCTTGGTCTTGTCTGTCGACGCGCACCATGCGTGCGAAGCTCGACCATCTGCCAGGCAACAGCAAGCACAATACAATGTACATCAGTTTATGCGGGCACACACACACCAGTAGCAAAGTGCTCGGATACACACTCGCACGCCAGTCGCGAACGAACCTGGCGAGATGCCATTCGATGTCTCAATGCGCGTCCAGTGGTGGCGGATGAGGTCGAACGCGTAAATGTCATTGTGGCAGTTCCCCTCGTTGTATCCGCCGAAGACGTACATCACATCGTTCACTGCAGACACGAACGACAAACGCGCACATGAGGTGAGCTACCGCCGTGGCAGCGATCACACAGGCACAGTCCTCTCTACAGCGAACGCACCAACGAGCGACGAGTGACCGCTTCGCACAGGCGGACGATTCCCAGACGTCGTGAGCTTGGTCCAGTTCGAGCGATCCTCTGCGACACCCACGACAAGCGCAAACGAGCACGACACACGCGCAGGCAGGCGAGACCAGAGTCAGGAGAGAGCAGTTACGCCACCACCATCGAGCGCACGCACACGCAGCCAACAGCGACAGCGCACAATCGTCCAAGACGCACCGTGTTCTTCCTCTTCGTACGACAGCTCGGCGCTGAAGCCGAGGCGTCGCGCGAGCGGCGAGTTTGCCCAGCGCGGGCTGTTGCGGAAGAGCTTGAGCAGGTCGTCGAACATGTCTCGTGGGCGGGCGGGCAGGTGTCGCTTCGACGCGCTGATTTCAAGTTTGTCTCTGGCGAGCCGTGCGCACTGCGCTCCCGTGCGGTGCTCCAGCGGTGCTTGTGGTGGTGGCAGCGGCGGTCGCTCACAGTCGCTGCGAGCTGCTGGACGTGCGCTTGACTTGTGCTTCGCTTCGTGCGCTATATTTTGCCGCGATCTAATTTTACAGCACGGTCGTCGTTTCTTCCACTATTTCTGAGTGGGAGCGTGCGTTTTGCGACCGACTGAATCGAGTTTTGTAGGAGCAAGGTCCCATTCTGCCTTGTCAGCATTGACAGCGCGAGATCGATGCATCGCAGGCACTGTAAGTCTCACGCAGGTGGTCTTGCCCAATACGTGAGTGCGAGTGTGCTAGGACCTCGGGTGAAGTCACTGGCTCGCCACTTTCGTTGCGCTGGTGAAAGCGTCGTGCGAAGTGGGGGTCCGGTGACAAATTTTGGGGCGTTTGCTGTGTTTGTTTGCAGTCGGTCACACTATCTTCTGCTCACTCTGAGCAAGCAGAGAAGTACAGTGGGTTCGGAGTTGTGAAGTTCAACTTGAGCGCTCGGCAAAGTGCGATTCCTCTCACCATACTGAGCGCAAGACTCGCTTCATCGAGGTGATGAGTAAACACAGCAGCACAGCACATTCGCAGCACGTCGCTTTGACTCCAGCTTCAGCATCGCTTCACCAGTCGCTTTTGCGCGCGTCCGTCTGTCCCTCGATCGAGTCTTTGAGTGTGACTTGCTCTGTCGGTCTGCTTGCTTGTCGGTCAGTCCGCCGCGCGACGTCGAGACGTGTGCGAGTGAGCCCGAGGAGCCTGCCTGCGCGCGCTCTCCTCTCGGAACCCTCACCTTGCATGCACTGTTCTTCTCGTGAAGACGTTGAGCAGCGTCTCGCGAGTCGGGTCGTGACTCCAGCGCATGTAGCTGCAGCTGCCGCTCGATCAAGCTGATCTGACCAGCATGGTGACACTCGACTCGAGTGTGAGACGCATCCTAAGCTTTCTGCTTGTGCTCGGGCAACCAGTCGCTGTCGCAGTCACTGCCACTGCCACTGTCGTGGTCTTGGTCGCTCGGCTGCCGCTGTGACTACACACCATCAGCTCGCCGTCGAGCAGCGACGATCTCCACATTGAGCGCATGCATTCCCGAGCAAGTCGAGTCGCCACTGCGTGCAAGACAGGCTGGCCGAGTCGACTACCAAGCAGCCCACGCCGTGGATCATGAGTATCAATGAGTGCGCGGTGCAAGCTCGTCGCAGCCAACACAGCCCACGGCGCACAACTGCTGTCCGTGCCTCGTTGCCCACAGACACAGGTCGCACACTCACGCACGCAGCAAGACGCTACGAGTCTCGATTGATCACAGACTCTCGCCAGCGTTTTAGGGATGTCGCCGCGACAAGCAAGAGCGTGACGACACGGTGCTCGATCACGAGGATGAGTGTAAGCGATGCATCGGGTTCGCGTTGACAGCGACAGTCGTTTACGAGGATCGAGATGGCGAGGTTGCGCCACTCCATAGCCATGGAGCGGTGCGTCAACGGCCGGTGCGGTCGACACACCTGCGCGATCTGCGCTCACAGTGATGCACGCGTCGATGTTGATCGTCACGAGGGGCGAGGAACGAAGAGCGAGTTGTTTCCAGAGTCGACCCTCACGCGCCAAGTGATGCGGTCTTGCCTTGTTGCTTGGAGCTGTTGATCAACGAGTATAGATCACTCAGCTGCAAGGCGACGTGAGCGACGGTCTTGCACTCGGTGCCACGCCGCGACTCGCTTGGTGTATGGTGCGGCGCGAAGAAGCTCGCGTCCTGCTGAAGCCAATATCGACGAGCAGCGCCGTGACTCGCTGATCTATCTGCACAAGGCCTGTGTGTTATTGACTGCAAAGCGCAGTGCTCTGTCGCCAGCGTCGTCCACTGATCAGCAGTCAGCGCACTCGAAGCACGTTGCTTGGAGATCTGTCGTGAGCGTCGAGAGCCTCGTGAACCACAAGAGCGCCGTGTCGGCATTCCGCAACGAGGTGAAGCTCCGCTGGTGCTCGCGACGCGACTGGATTGACACTGTCGCAAGCACATCAGTGTGGCAAATGCTCCACGCCACGCTCCACACAAGTCACTGACTGGAGAGTGCTGCTGGCTGGCGCTCACACTGTAGACGCGCTCGGCGGACGCGAGTTGGAGCAGTGCAAGTACTGATGGCATCACACATAAGGGCCGAGTCAGAACGCCGCACGTTCACGTTGAAATCCACGCGAGTGTAGATGAGGAATCGCAATGACACCCCCGTCCTGACGCCTCTAGCTCTGTCGAGGAGCACTCGGATCGCCCTCGCTGAGCGACACGAGCTCGATCAAGAGAGTAGAGAACTGCGTCTAGAGAGAGAGAGTTCCCTGTGCTAGAGCGTGACGTTTCGAGTTCGAGGATCGCTTTCGATCGTCACCTTGCTTTGACACAGTGCCACCTGTGTGGAAGTCCGGACTAGGCTAGTGAGAGCGTTTGAGGCGAAGACGCTTGCAGTGCGTGACGAGCGCCGAGGTGACTGACTGCATCGGCGCATGATCCAGGGCAATGCGTTTGCTGACATGGATTGCATCGCTAGCGGACACTGCGCGTGCATTCCGCAGGTGGTCTATCGTCGCAACAGACTCGATCCCTAGACAGAGACAGAGCGCAGCTGCGACGGATTCCGAGCTGCGAGTTTCGCTCACGGCTGCAGCAGATGTGAAGTTGCAGTCGCTTCCAGTTGGTGTGCTGCTGCTGATGATAGCTGCTGCTGCTGGTGGGGCCACACGATTGCTGTCGTGATGTCGCGCTCGATAGCAGTGAATCTCGCGCGTCCACGTCGTGCGACTCACACCCAAGGCATGCCGAGATCGACTTCTCATGTGCGCATGCAGTCAACGCGCCTGTGGTGGAGACAGTGATCGAGACCACCACACACACACACATTGTGCGTTCGGCGACTCAATACGCAGAGAGATCGCAATGCAGCGCAGCGCGCGATGATAGCTGAGCTCCATTCGCCTCTTGTGCGAACCGTACATGCAGCGCATTCGTGCTCGCCGAGGCGTCGCTGTGCTCTGCACTCGCCTCGACGAGTCTGAGTTCGAGCTCGATCGATTCAGTCGCGGTCAAGGTCAAGGTCACGCAGAGTGGACCTGCATTGCACGCATGCAGTCACCGATCCCCTACCCAGCGAGGCAGAACCAGGGCGTCCACACCTCGCTCTTCGACAACAACCAAGCCACACACCCACACACTCATGTGTGAGCACGTCGACGGCACCCAGGCGAATGCGCACCACCACCGCACGCATTGTGCGTCATGCAGCGCACTTAATCGACGCACTCACTTGCGAATGCGGCAAACGCAGCAAAAGCAAAAGCACCACATGCGACGGCATCCAGCCAGAGCGAGCTCGGCGCGCATGCAGCAACGCAGGCGGAGGACGGGCAACACGAAAAGCGAGTCGGCGACAGCGAGCTCACATCCGCGTATGCAGCGCCGGGGCGGCGTGTCAGCGACACTCGACGTTTGTATGTCCGCTCGCTGAGGTGGCTCGTTCCTGCGCGCGCTGGTTGCACTCCCCATCGTCGGCGCGCGGCAGCTCCTCACGTCGGTCAACCGTGCACAGCGCGCACAGCTCTCCACCACCCGCATGCACACCAGCGCCGGCTTGCGAAGCACGCTCACTCGACTTCTCGCCGCCCAGCACCGACGAAGTATTGCTGCCATGAAGACCTTCGCCCGCCTCGTGATCTGCGCCGTCGCCTGCGCCGCGCTTGCCGGCTCCAGCGCCGCCGAGGCAGTCATCCCGCGCGGTGGCTGCTACGGCGGCGACGACACCCCGGCACCGACCACGCTCGCGCCGACCAAGGTCCCAACGATCGCTCCGACCCCGGCCGTGACAACTGCGCCGACCACGGCACCGACCAAGGGACCAACGACCGCACCAACGACGGCTCCGACGACTGCGCCTACTACGGCTCCGACGACTGCGCCTACTACGGCTCCGACCACGGCGCCTACTACGGCTCCGACGACCGCACCAACCACTGCGCCGACGCCTGCACCAACTCCGGCCCCAGTGTACGACCAGGATGCAGTGTACGACTTTTACGGCCGTGACTGCTACGGCAACATCAAGAGCAACCCGGTGGCGTTCAACGACGCGGACTGCCTGAACCCATTCACGTTCCTGGTTGGCACGACGCGCCACTATGCGTGCTTCAAGTGCCCAACGCCTCCGGGATCGTTCAGCGTGGACCTCGAGACCGTGCCGTTCGTGATGTGCAATGGTACGCCTCGCTGCATCATAACGCCGCCAGTGACAGGTTGGGCATCTAGCCGATGCCCCCACTCTGCCTGCGCTCCGCACTGACGCGCGCTCTCTCTCTGTCGATACAGGCAAGCCAATCTGCAGTCGGTTTAACATCTTCAGTTTCGTCACGCCTCGCGATATCAAGTGCGTGCTCGGCAACGGCGGCAAGTCGGACATCGTGTCGGCGTGCAAGCTCGACGACGACAACTAGGCATCTCGAAGAGCCAGGGGCAAACGCGATTGAATGCGTGCGCCACGTGCTGCCTTCGTGCTGACAAAGCTACTGTTCCAAGCGTTAAGGAGAGAGGAAGAGCACACCAATCGCGTGGCTGAATGGAAAGCGCTTGCGTCACTCCCAGCGCTTGTGTAGCGATGTAGTACTCCAGTGTCATGTTGCGCTAGCAACACACTCCAGGACACATCTCTCGCTTCTCGATGTCGCTGTCGATCCGACTTGCAGTCGTGAGCTCTTTCGTTCGTGCGAGTGAGAGCACTGCCAACCATCGTGCAGAGTGACATCACGATCGCTGAGGTGCGCGAGGCGCTTGGGTGGAGCAATGCAGTCGAGTGTCATCGAGGTCTCAAGCTGCGTCTGTGACATGGTGCGTACTTTTGCGAGCACGATCCGTATTTTACAAAACTGGTACTGTACTCTGTTTGTTGTCGAACAACAAAAGACTAGACAAGACAAGCAAGTGAGCGAGTCATGGAGCAGCAGCAGCAGAAGCATGGCGGTGGCAGGCAGACCCACAAGACGCTGCGCAAGCGTCTGCAGCGGCAGCTCGAGTTCTACTTGAGCGAGAGCAATCTGCGCCAGGACAAGTTCCTTCAGCAGCACATGGACGAGCACGGCTTCCTCGCGATCGAGCTCTTCCTCGCGTTCAACAAGTGCGCGACCGACGTTGCTGCGATCCTTTCCTCGAGTCGTGTGATTTTGCTGTGCGTCGAAGGCTCACGCATCGTCTACAACGTTCGTGTGTGTGCATGCAGAGTCAAAGCGATGGGAGCAACAGCAAAGATGGTGCGTGAAGCGGTGGAGAAGTCGACCCTCCTTCGCGTGAGCGCAGACGGCTGCGCCATTGCTCCCGTCGAGCTGCCGTTCGACAAAGAGGACACGAGCGAAGGTGTGCAGCGAACGGCTTGCATGTGCGAGTGTCTACTGATCGAGCAAGGCCGCGACTCACAACTTGATGGCGCGTTGCTGCGTGGATATGTGCTCTAGAGCGCACGTTGTACGTTGAGAACTTTGGTGTGGACGACGACCACGACTCGCTGCGGAAGCGACTCTCTAAGTTTGGCAAGGTGCGTCAGCGCCGCGAATGGCTGCAGCATCGCCATTTAGTCTATATGGTGGTGCGACGCTCTCTCTCTCTCTCTCTCTCTCTCTCTCTCTTACACACCACTCTCGTGGCAGGTGAACTTGGTGAGTATGCCACGCTTTCCACAGAGCAAGCGCTTCAAGGGGTTTGCGTTCGTCGAGTTTGGGTCCGTGGAGGCAGCCAAGAGTGCGTCCGAGGCGGCGCTCGCACGCGACGCAGCGCTTCAGGGCCTCCGTGCAATGCCAAAAGCGCAGTGGCAGGAGATGAAGCGGCAGCTGAAAGAGCAACTCGCTACCGCTACGGTGGAACACACGCACAGCGATCATGCCACGAGACGAGAGAGTCAGGACGACGAAGAGCTCGTAGACAGCGACAAGCACAAGCACGGAGCGAGCGCTTTGCTGCATCCGCCAGCCAGTGCGCAGAAGAAGACGAAGCGGAAGAGCGGCCATATCCGCTTCGACGACGACAGCGAAAGCGACGACAATAGTGGCGAGAGCGAGGCATTGCGTCCTGCATCCGCGCAGACTGGTCCGTCTTCTGCTGCGAAGAGGCAGAAAGCGCTCTGAGCATGACTCAAGGAGCTAGAATCCGCGGGAGTGCGAGCGCCATCGTAGGGATCATTCATTCGTTCTGGTCAGCGTGTAAACTGGTTCTTTCGACCAAATCTCGCCCACATCTCGATGGCGACGCCTCTCCACCTCATTCACAATCTTGCGAGAACGATGGCAGCGCGCTGCGTGACGCTCGGCGCTCTCGCTGCCGTGCTTATGTGCTGCGCGCTCGAACCTGCACGCGCTCAGGACGACGTCGCGTGGCCGGATGACGCGCCACTGCCGGAGGAGGAGGGAGCTCCAGGCTGGGAGAACGTCAAGCCCTCGTACGAGCTGTTCACGCCCGAGGTGTCACACCAGTACATGCCCTTTCAAGCTGGCTTGACGAACGCCTACGTCCCCAGCAGCACCATGATGTGCAGTGGCGCGATCGCAGGCTTCACAGATGCGCCGATGCACTCGCCAGACTGCCACGCGCCGTTCCAGTTCCTGCTCGAGCGCGGCACAAACAAGGTGCGGTACGGCTGCTTCAAGTGCGACGCCACGTTCCGCGCCGACCTCGACAAGCTGCCGTACGCAACGTGCGACAGCAAGCCCATTTGCTCATCGTTCCCGCTCGCGTACTACCACTGCTTCCTCCGGAACGACACAGCGAACGACGTGTTTGCGTGCCTCATGAGCGTCGACTCGACGGCCGTGACCCTAGTCTGAGCGAAAGACTCATTGCTTCAGCCACATGTATCATACCACTCAATCGCATAGTCTTCGTACGATCTGCATGAACCTCAACACTTCGATCTCCACTGCTACGCCACGTCGTGCTAGATCCGAAACGCGGCTGCGTCAATGTGCTCGAGGTCGTACATCTCAGCGATCCTCCGCATCATCTCTTTGCGGCTCGTGCTCGTGGGGTTGTCGTACAGGAGGTCGTACAGCGAACTCAGGTTGAACACCACGACTGCATTGAGGAATCGCGCCGGGTCGCTCCGAATCATGCGCTCGAGCGCCGCGACGGCGCCACGCACGTCGCAGCAGTACAGTGCGCAGATCGCGTAGTTGTTGACGGCAGCACAGACCAAGTCCTCCTCGAGGAAGAGCAGCTCGTCGCTGTCGCTCGTGCCGCTCGAGAGCGGGACGTTCGTGCGCGAAATCTCGAGCACCGAGTCGAACGCACTGAGCGCCTCCTGCAGCTTGTTCTGCGCAAAGAGCAGCAGCCCGTCGTTCAAGACCAGTCGCGCGTCGAACTGCGCGCTGTTTGGACTGCTTTCCGCGACCGACCGCGATAGACTGAAGAACTTCTCAGCGCTCTGCAGATCGCCCATTTGCAAGTGCACACGGCCGAGGCGAGACGTCACAATCACTTGCTCGCCCACGGGAAGGCTGTCGGTCTGCTCCGGCATCAGTGCAAGCGATCACATAAGCACACGGCGAATCAGTGCGTCAGAAAGACGAGTCATCGTAGTGTGCAGGCAAGTGAAGCTGTTCGTACGTGAATCGTCGAGCAAACGCGCAGCGCGAGCGCGAACTTTTGCTGGTGCAACAGGTGATTCACGAGCGTGAACTGCACGATCCGGAGCCACCTGCGTGCAGTCTCGAGTGGGACACCGAGGAGTTCCAGCGTCATGGACTCGGTCACCGCACGCTGGATCTGCGCAATGAGCTGGAACAGCTTCTTCTCGTGGTCTTGCGAGTTCCCTTTGCACTTGCTCAGCAACGCCTCCAGCAGACGCAAGCGAATGAGCACAAACGCGTCACCGCTGCTGTCGTTCGCACTCAAGTACTGCGGATCGTTGAGATCGCCGATCTGGTCCAGCACGCTCGTCGCGTTGTCGTAGTGTCCGTCTTTGATGAGTCCTGCGAGCCACCACGACTTGATCTCGAGCGTCACGAGCGGGCTGTTCGACGGGTTCTGCAGCATCGACAGCGACTTCTTCGTCAGCGTCCGCCAGCGCTTTTGCTTGTAGAGTCCTTCGAGGCTAGAGACAGTGTCGGGGATGTCCGCCAGCATCAGCTTAGTTGGCGGTGCGATGCTCACAGAGTGACTCGCTGGAACACTCAGCACCGGTTCACCATCGACCGCCATGCGCAGGAACTCGTCCACGAGATCGTCTGGCGACCGTGGCTCGACGTGGATTCGCAGCGGAGGCGGCATGACGAGCGAGCCGGAGCTGCTGCGCTGGCTGTTGATTCGCGACTGGGACGGAGATGGCGCAGTGGCCGAGCTCGTCGCGGCAGTGGTGCGTGTGTCAATCGCACCGTTCGATGCGGAGCGAAAGGATTGCGACCTCGACGGGTCGGCGTAGCCGAGGAAAGGAGCAGCTGGCGGCGGCGGCGCGCCAAACAACCGCGGCGGCTGGTCGTCGCGCGTCAGTGGCGGCTGCTGCGCTTGGCCGTACGAAAAGCTCTGCGACGACCGCACTGGCACTGGCGCGGGCGTTGCAACTGTGTTCCCTGGCACTGCGCGGTCGATACTGCCAAACAGACTCTCATAGCTGTTCTTCTGGCTGAGTCTGCCGGGCGGTGTCGGTGCCGCGGGAGTTCCAAAGAGACTCTGCGCAGGCGAGCGCTCAGCCGGCGGAAACAAGTCATGTTGAGACGCACTGGATCCGCCGACCTGGAACGGCGGGAGCGACTCAGAGCTGCCGAAAAGGTCGGCCGGCACACCGTAGGTCTGCTGGTGCTGCTGCAAAGGAGGCGGCGAAGACGCGTAGCCTGCAGCCACTGGATACTCCGGGCTACTTCGTGTTGGGCTAGCGCTTGGACCGGAGAGCGATCCGCGGTTGCTGTTGTTGCTGCCTGGTGGCTCAGGGCTTTGTCTCCCGAGCGGCGAGGACGATCTGCGCTGCGGCACGAGCGGTGTGGCCAGCTGTGTCGGCGGTGCAGTACGCACAGCGACTCCTGCACGTCACAGCAAGACGAATGCAGCGCAAGTGAGCATACGTGCACCGATAGCGTGAGCAAGTGCGCGAGCTTGACGTGCCTGGGTACTGCCCGGGCGTCGCAAAGCCTGGTCGGACCTGGTTCACCATGGCGACAGGACTGAGCACCATCGATACGAGAGCAGTGTCAATGACGAAGTGGAGGACACGCGCGCGTTAGTGCGAGCACAGTCTATACACGAGAGCGAGAGACAACAACAGCAGCAGCAGCGCACAGTCACACGGATACCGCTCTGCAATCCGATGGAAAGCGGGAGCAAGCAAACATACCCGGACGCAAAGGGGGAGGAGCGCGCACTGAGCGGTGCAGCAGGCACTGCCTGCGCGTGCTGCGGCGGGGGCATTGTCTGAGCATGCGTCGGTGGCTGCTGCTGCTCGTGTGTGTACATCGGCGGTGGAGGCGCGCGGAACGACTGCGACTGCGACCGCTGCTGCTGATCCATGCGCGCTTTGGCGAAGCCGAGTTGTGTCGACGATGTGCTTGAGAAGCGTTTTGTAATACTATCGAGATACTTGTCTACTACCCGAATTTTCTCCAAAGTAGCAGAAATCGCTGTAGATTGCTCACCATAGTGAAAGCAAGATGTGCGGTGCGGCTATTGTGCAGCCAACAGTTCGGCGCGCAGCACCAGCAGATCGATCGAGGCGATGGCAGCGCTGGCGAGCCGCACACGCGTGCGCGCGCTGCCACCACCACAACCAGCGCGCCGGCCGGCCGACCACGGTCACCGTCGTCAGCGCGATGGCCACGACCATGCAGCTCACTCTCACTTTCGCGTGTGCCGCGCCACACCGACAAACACACACCCACCCACCCACACGCACGCCCAAGGATCTTGCTTGAGCGCAGTGCCATTCACTTGCAATGGCAACAACAGGAAGCAGCGAGCCCACCGAGTGCAGCAGCTCCATGCGCGAGCGACTCGCGCACTTTGACGAAACCTGCGCGTTGCTCTTGCCCGTGGCCAGTCCGCTCGAGACGCTCCAGCGCACGCTGTTGCGCGAGCAGCGTCGGCTCAAACGCAGCCTCAGTCACAGCAGCGCCAGCACGTACATCACTGACGTGCAACGCGATGGCATGAGCGCTTCGTGGCGACAGAAAATGGCTCGCTGGATGTTCGAGGTGCGGCGCGACTGCATGGACGCGCTTGAGCGTTGCCTGCATCACCGAGATCGGCTGACTGACTGACTGACTGGCGGTGGCTTGCACCTTGATGTTGCACAGACTGGAGCAGCATTTGGCATGGCGAAAGACACAGTTGGCTGCGCCGTGATGTACATGGATCAGTACCTGTCCGCGCACTCCGTGACAAAGCACAAGTTGCAGATGCTCGCGCTCGTTGCACTCTCGATGGCGTCCAAGATGCACGAGACGCAGCCCATTTCGCTGGTACGTCACTGCATGCTGTCTGGCGTTGCTTGACTGCTGAGTGCGTGCGCGTTTGCTGACGCTGCTTCCACGCGCATGTCCTGCAGGAGGAGATGAAAATTCTGAGCGAGAACAAGTTCTCGAGTGCCGAGCTTGTGCGAGTGGAGGCTGATGTCGCGCACGTGATGGGCTGGCGTCTTGCTCCACTCACGCCTTTCACGCTCGCACGTGATCTCGCGGTCGCGCTTGAGCTCGAGAGCAACCAGGACCTCCTCGATGCGACGACGCAACTCTTGCAAGACATCACTGAAGGTGCGGCGTGCAGTGTTGCTTCTTAGCGTATCCTTGCTGCTTGGAGCCGTTGAGTCCTTACACTGTCGGCGTGTTGGTGCTTGTCTCTCTTTAGACTACGCGTCACTTCGCTATCGAGCGTGCTCGATCGCCATCGCGGCGGTCTTTGTGAGTGCGAAGATCCAGGACGTGGACGTGCAGCACTCGCTCGCCGCCGTGCTGTCGTCTCTGGACGTGTCGTCAGCCGAGCTGGTCGAGTGTTTCCATTTTGTGGTGGCGCTGCACCACTCGGCTGCCAGTCTCAGCTGCGCGGCGATCGCGGAGGTGAAAGAGGTCGAAGGCGTGCTTGTGGCGACGAGTCCGTGCTCGGTGGAGGTGGATCTGAGCGCCGATCATCGCGGCACGGTGTGGGCACTCGAGCTGTGCGCGCTATTAGGTCGACCTTTGCGAACCCGACGAGGTTACGACGCCATGGACGCCATGGACGACGGCGACGCCGACTGCGGTCATCAGATGAAGCGCGTACGCACTGCTTGAGCGAGCTAGCGAGAGCACACGACGCGTTTTGTCGCCCACCTCGAACTATTTACCAAGTTAGTTAGCTTCAATGCAAACCTCCGGGCTGGCTACCGAATGAGCCAGTTCGTGCCTCATGTAAGTTCCGAGCTCACGATGAGACTCTGCTCGTTGCTTGTAGTTGCTGCAGTGCTGGACTATGTGCTGGACCTAAGAGCATTACTTGTTGCGATGCTCTTTTGTGGAGTCGTTGCGAGGTTGGCAACGAAGTTGATGGCGAGTGCAAGGTGATGCATTCGGAATATTACAAATCGAATTGGCTACAACGCGTAATATTTGAACGATGTTAGGGTTTAGGGCTCCGTAAGCGTAACGGTTCCGAGCCAAACCAGGAACAAAATTGCGTGAACCTTACGCCTCCGCACTGCCGTTACCAAGCCGATACTGTTAATATAGCAAAATACGCAATGACAGTATTTTGCCAAATG
>JAASFT010000041.1:0-61569 GCA_023333885.1 Globisporangium parvum
ACCGCATGTCGTCGAGCGAGTTGCCATCGAGTCGCACGTCTGCTGGGATCTCGACACTGTCGTCGCCACTCTCATGCGCGGTCGAGTAGCGCGCAACGACTGGCGCGTACGTCGCACGGTCTTCTGGCGTGAGCTTATGCGAAAGTGCTGCGTGCCATGCCCAGTCAAAGAAGTGCGGCTCGCGGCGCTTGCCTTTCATCGCCTGCGGGTGCTGGCTCAAGTAGTCGTAGAGCGACGTCGTACCGCACTTCTGTGCGCCGATGATGACCCAGTTCGGCGCAAAGAGCTTCGAGACCCGCGCACGGGCGAGCTCGTCTCTTGCACGCGGGTCCACGAGCGTGAACACCTCGAGCAGCGCGCGCCAGAGCTCGGTCGCAAACGCATCGTCGGCTGTAGTTGTAGGTGGCAGCACGCGCTGCTTGACTGTCTTCACAAACGCCTTCGCAGTGATCTGCTCGATGAAGTAGTGGCGACACGCCGTCGTGAGCACAGCAGCAGCGTCTGCGCTCACCGTCGCGCTCACGAGTTTCTCGAGTTCACGAAGCTGCTGCCCAGCGCGTTTCTTGCGCGCAGTCTCGTCCGCGACGTCGACTTTGTCGACAAGCTCGACGCGTCCGCGCACTTGGCGGCAGAGCTGGCCAGCAGGCAGGACCGTGCGCCGAGTGATCACGTGCGATGGTTCGACGTAGTCAAAGATGAGGTGGATGCGGTGGTGCGCCGTCGGGTTGTGCACGCAGTGCTTCGCGGCGTTGTTGAGCTCGACGATCGTGCCTTCGTTGAACGCATAGCGCGTCATGGACTCGTCGAGCGGACCGCTGCAGAACGCCACCTAGTGCGCCAGTGTTCCCGTGAGAAGAGCTGAGAGAAGCACACGCTAGGACGCGCAACAGATCGTCGTGCGCACCTCTGGGAACGTCACGATCGGCACGTGCATGCGGTGTGTCTTGCTCACCCATGGACTGCATGCCGAGTAAACGATAGCGCCATCGTGTTAGGTCTCAATCACATCGCCTCAGCGAGCTCGAGCACTTCGCACATAGCGTAGCTGCGCTGTGCATGGCTGTGTCTACGCACCCGTTGTCGTGGTGTGCTGGAATGAGCGTGTCAGGAGGCATGCGGGCAAACAGCGCGCGGACGACCTGCGTCGAGCGAACCGCGCACGATCGAGTGAGTGCGCTAGTCAGGATGAGAGCAGCCACAGTACAGAGAGCACAAGACAGCACGCACTTGGTTGGGATGCACGCCCATGCTCGCAAAGATGGGCTCGAGGTGCTCTTTGTACTGCGCATAGAGCGGCAGGACGTAGACGTTCTCGAGCTGCGTGTCCGAGAAGACGCACATGATGTTCTCGACGCCAAGCTTGTCGTGGAACGGGCGCTGGAAGTACACGTTGTGCTCGCGGTTGTAGCGCTCTTGCCAGTGCGCGAGCGGCAGTGCGAGGAGCTCTGCGCGCAGACGCGAGATGTCGACTTCACCGACGAGCGCAGCGTAGAGCAGCTGCGCGTGGTCGCTCGGCGCGCGCATCTCGGTCGGTACGCGCTTGTGCGCCAGCGGGATGCTCGCGCGGCGCGGCGCATCCGGCGCGTCCTGTCGAGCTCGTTCCTCGTGCGGCGCCATGACGTGCTAGCTCGGTGCGCCGAGAGGTCGTTGTCTGGTGTCCACGAGACGAGCAATGGCGCGTGCCTCGAAGTGTGCAGACACGAAATGTGCTTGACACGCATCAAAATCGTACTTGAGTTCACTATGCGGCTAGAACCGCAATAAAGCAGAAAAAGGCGTCCACATACGTTGCAAACAAGAGCATTCTCCTATCATATTCAGCTCAAGTAATTCGAGTCTTGATGAAACACTACAATACACGAAACGAAGAACTGAATGTCCGAATTTTCTTTTGTCATGCACTTTTCAAGGTCTTTCATTCGAACACAAAATCACAATGTCGCGTAACATTCGCTTCAGAAGCAGAACTCAATTGAGATCGATTGGCGAACGAGCGTACCTCGCTCACAGTACTCGAGCTTTTGATATGCGTTCGCTGTGCTCTGTGTCGAGACATTCATTATAAAATTTGCAACATGCCTCGAATGACCATGCTCACACACGACGAGCGCGTTGCGATCAGCGCGTACGCGATCACGGGCACGAGTGGCCGCGCTATCGATGAACCGCTCCAACGACGTCATCGCTCGCTATCTACGCGATCCAGACGAGTACGAGCGACAAAAGCCTGCAGGGCGATTGTAACCGGACGTGTCCGAGTTACGCAGCACCTTTGCGAGGAAGCGTGTGTGAACACCTTCAGCAAGGATTCCAGTCGATAAGACGGAAAGCAAACAAGACAATGAGTTTGAGTGCTCTAAAGTGTAACTGATCATTGAGTCGGAAGTGCGGCTCCACCCTTTGGTGTGAGCCTTTAGGTCTAAGTATGCAATACTAAATCTAAGTCAACTAAAATGTGGTTGGCTCTGAGAGTCCGAGTTCACTGATTGGCTAATATTCTCGGATATCTACCAATTAGAGCAACTGCCAATGAAGGCCGGTCTTAAAAGTTGTGCGTGAATTGTAATTCCGCAAAGCTGGGTTATTGTCACATAACCACAGCTTGTGTACCCCGTTACAGCGATGGTCGACGTTATGTGAGGCAACACAGAGACGGCTGCTGCGCGAGGCATGCAACGGTGACAAGAACACACGACAGTGCATGACGAGCTGCTGTAACGGGACCAGTCCGTTACGAGACGTACACGTGCGCGCGAGGAAGCGGAGTCTTTGCTGCGTGCGGAGAGCAGCGGGAAGGATCAGCGATATGCGAAAGCTGTGGGGTAAAATTTGTTCTGGGTGTGTGTTATCTCAGACTCCCCAGCCAATGAAACGCAACAACTGAGCATGTGCTCGATACATACACGAGTCACATGGGAGTGATGATCCTGCCTACTGTAGTAAATATGCAAACATGCAATGGTCACCTTGGCCCATTACATCATCCCCCCACTCGAAGAGCTTTCAGCAATGAAATCAAGATGAGAGATCGGGACGCGCAGCATGCGCGACTACAACTGGAGCAGCGGACGATGGCAACTGCGGCAGGAACGGGACGACACGCGGGAGAGCGAGTCTAGAGCGCGCATTAGGGAACAGGCCGGCGGTAACGAGGATGAGCTAGAGCAAGCGAGAGACGGGCATGCGGCGACGAGTGTCTCGACGACAAACACGGCAACATTGGCGATGGCGCCGACGACTTCAGCTCCTACAACATCGACGCATTCGCGGTACGTGACGGTCGCCTTGACTTTCGACGCGCCAGCACGCGCGGCACACTTCACTCCTGCACGACGCGATCGCATGCGTTCCCGTGGATGGGCACTGCGGCTTCTACGCCAGAGCACGACTTGGGGACGCTGTCGACCGGCATCGCGGACGAAGTGCTGTACCCGATCGCGCTCGGCAACACGTCAGTGCTGGTGAACCCGAACAACGTGACCGACGACGAAGTGCGCACGTGGTTCCAGCGATTTAGAGCAAGAGCAAGAGCATGGACGCTTCGAAACGGTCCCTCCGCGCCTCCTCGAACGCCTTCGTACGTCGCTGGAACAATGGCGATCTGCAAAGCACCGTGGCCCGGCGCGAGGCTGATTGCACTCGATACCTACTGCCATCGCTCCGCACCGAGCTTCACGGCGTCTGCGACTGGTACGGGTACCCGTGCTCCGCCGATGTGCTGAGCCGAATGCGCCAGACGCGAGCGACCGCGTGCGACTGGAGCTCAGTGGGATGCGGCCATCCGCGCCGAGCCGCAAGGCTCTGCGAGTGGTTTGTTCGACTCCATCTCATCGTCATGTGCTACTGTGTGTGTGCATGTGTGTACACTACAGGGAATACAGGGTGAGAGAACATGTGGTGCAGTGAGGCGACAAGCATATATTTGTTTGTATGTGCGTATGCGTGCATTTGTTTGTGTAACAAGGGTTGGGAAAAGTGGCCATGCTATCAGCGAATACCATCCAGCAAGTCATCGACATGGCTCATTGAACGGCACGGCGGCGCTGTAATTGAGAAGACAGCGACTTGAGGGACACCAGACGCACACCATATCACGCCATCAAAGCTCCATCATGCCACACGTGTATGGAAGACACTTGCTCGCAGTGGTGGATAGCCACTCACAGCATGCTCTCTGAGAAACATCGTGCGACAGAAGGCGTTCAAACTTGGCCACTCGCCCGTGTAGTCGGTAGATGTGGCTGTGGATGGCGAATCTCCGGAATGTGTTCTCGTGGCTCGAGCAGACGAAGATCACAAGACCGCTTTGCAACGATGGGAAAAATCAGTTGCAATGAAGAGTCAACTCCGACATTCAAATGCCCAAGTGACCCAGTCACCCTCTCCGACTTCTACACTCCAACACCTCGCTCGAAAGTGGAATGATTCTACTCGAATGGAACCAGTGTGTGAATAGTGAGCTCAAGGCATCGAAAATATTGTCAACATCGAAATCAATAAATGGACAATATATTTTCTAATAACTGTTGTACTTCGTCTTAGACATGAAAATATTGGTGCCGCCAACTTTGCGTATAAGCTTGAATCTCGCAATGTAGGCACGTATTGTGTCTATTTTCAGAATTACTATATTATATTTGATCGATATAGCCATGTCTGACCAACATTACTTTGTTCTGACCAATTTATTGTTGATCAATTAGTTGGTCAGCCCAATTTTTCGACTAAACCTGTCAAAAAATGATGACAAACACTGTCGAGAATCATGACCTCCTTGTCTATCACCGCGACTTGGTGTCCTTGCTCTTCTTCTTGAGCGCTTTGGCGAGGCTGCTCTTCGCAGCAGCAGGTGCTCGTGCTTGCGACGACTTGGACATCGCTTTCATACCCTCGTTCGCTCCAGTCGCATCAGTCGTCGTCTCTCCGTCTAGGACGGTGCTAGCAGTGTCCAGCGCACTGTTGCTTCCTTCGGTCTGCGCTCGCTTCTGCGAGATGTTCTCGAGGATCTTGTCCTTCCCAACACTCGACGCCTGCTTGTTTCGCAGCATCGGTGTCCCGATCAGTTTCGGCTCGGCCGGCTTCGCTTTCTCGGCTTCTTCGTCATTGCCATCAAAGTCGCTGTCTGCTCTTGCAACGGTGTGTCGTCTCGGATGTCGACTGTGCTTCTGCGCCAGCCAGCGCCATCGCCTTTTCGTCACTGGCCCAGCTACCACGACTCGTTTCGGCTTCAGCACCGCCATCGACATCGTGTACCCTCACTTGCTCTGTGATGCTGTGCTCTTCATCCGACGAAGCGTCTCGCGTACTCTCAGCCGAGTTGCCTTCTGATGTAAGTGGTGCAGCGCTTGCCTCGACGTCTATTGACGCCATTGCGCCAGATCCTCGATCGCTTGCCGCAGTATCGTCGCCGTTGCTGCTGCTTCCCACTGGCATGTCTGATCTCTCGAGGGCAATGGCAACTAGTGCCGCAGCGAACTCTTCCTTTCTCGTGCGCTGCTGCTCCGCGTCTCTTGGTGGACTTGGTTCAGCCACCAATGCGTCTTCATACTCGTGCATCGTTTCCTTCTCTTGGCTGTCACCTGCTGCCAAGCCATCCCTAGTGCGCGCACGGTCGTCAACAGTCTCGACGCGAGACGCAACGAGAGGCTGCTGCAGAGCTGGCGGCGCCGCTACTGCGTCCTGGGACACAACCTCGTCGTCTTCCTCAGCGACAGTCGCAATCGTCGCCGCCGCTTCAGCCTCGTGTCGCGGACTCGCAGTCGCCGACCAGCCGCGTGGCGACGGCACCTTCCAGTTCTGCACCATCGCTTTCGCTCGCTGCGTCTTGCTCGGTGACTTGGCTGGCGACTTGGTCGGCGAGGCGCCTGCATTACCACCACTTGCTCCGGTGGCGCCTCTGCCCTGGTCCTCGCGGTGCTTCTTCTTCAGCACCATCTCGAGCGCGCGCTTCTTGGGCGTGAGCTTGCGGTTCTGCAGGATCACAAACGCACCAGTCGGTGGCGCTTCGCTACTGCTGTCGCGGACTGAAGCAATCGCAGCAACTGCGGCACTGCTACGCTGGTCTGCAAGCGCCAAGTCGTCAAAGCCACTGCTCATGTCGCGACTGCTCTCAGACCCAGACTTGGGCGATGCAGCAGATACTACTCCTTTGTTCCGCTGCAGCAGAGGCGGGAGCTTCCCGACTTTGCTCATGAGCTTGTAGCTGAGCGACTCGCGCTTCTCCTTGAGCTCGCGCAAGAGGTTCTGGCGCTTCACGAGCACCTTGGACTGCGGGTCGGCACTCGGACCAAAGCGCGACGACGAACTCACAAACTCCTCCTTGAGCACTCCGCCTGAGCCAGCAGTCGCAGCCAGTGTCTTTGCGTCTGCGTCGGCAGCCGCAGCGGCTTGCTCTTGCTGGTGGTGCATGCGCACGCAGTGCATGCCGTAGAGAAAGTGGTCCAGGTCCACAAGGTCGGCGTACGCTGGGTCGAGGTCGTAGAGGAACTGGAACACGCGCTCGCTCGGGACGCGCACGCCGAGCTCGTAGATCGACTGCGAGATGACTGTGTGCGACACGAGCCCGATCTTCGCTGCGTCGGCGTCCTGGAAGATGGTCCGGAACGCCTGTACTTCGTCGTCTGTGAAGCCCTCGATCGCGCGCTTGACGGCTAAGCGCCGCTGCTCGGCGAGTGACCGATGCGCTGCCTGCCGTCGCTCGCGAATAAGCTGGAGATACCGCCGCCGCGCCGCGCGCGTGAGCAAACGGCGCTGGATGCGCACGGCGGCGTTGAACCGGATGCGCTCGTAGAGACTCAGTGACGCGTAGTAGCGCGCTGCAGTCGTCGCGGCGTCCGGCTTGATCCGGAGCGCTTCGCGGCCGTACCGCACGAGCCGGACGAGCCACGTCTGGTGCCACCACGCACCAAGCGTCGACCAGACGATCTGACCAAAGATCACACCAGGCTCAATGAGCAGCACGTGAAAGCCGACACCGACGCCCCAGCACAAGATGCACGTCCACGCCGTCGTGCGACCGAGTGCGAGCGAGCTCTGGACGATCAAGTAGAGCATCACTGCGATCCAAGCGCCGCAGAGCGCAAAGACGGCGTAGACGATCGATGCAGGGTACGGTACACTCGCGATCGCTTCGTGCGACGAGTCGTCGTAGTGGTCGAGCGAAGTGCGCAGTCGGCGCGTTGAGAGTGACGGGCGGCGCAGTGCAAGCGTTCCGTCTTTCGGCGCATGAGGTGTCGCGAATGTCGACGCACTCGAGACAGCGGGCAGTGCTGCGCTAGTCGCTCTCGAGCCAGCGCTGCCCACTGATGAACCTGAGACGAGTGATGCCGCCGCGAGCTCGGTTGCGATCGTTGGCGCGACGCTGTCGAGACTTGACGAGAGCATCTTTGAGAGGATCTTGCCGCGCGCTGGCGCTGCGATCTTGAGTCCGACGACCTTTTCAAACGTCTGCCGCACGTCGGTCTTGCGCTGCTCGTGCACGCGGAGCTTGAGCTTTGCGTCCTTGGACACGTGAACGTCGTAGGCGAGGAAGATGGTGCTTGCAAAGAGCAGGAACTGTGCCGAGCAGAGCCCGATTGCAGCGTACGCGACGGTGTCAGCAATGCGCTGGAACGGCGCGAGCATCTTGACGAGACACCCGCCGAGGTCCCGCACTTCAGTCTGCGCTTTCATGACTGCGCTGCCATTCACGCTCTGCGCTTCGTACTCGACTTGGACAAGCGTACCGGCCGGACACGGCCGCGCCGCGCGGTCGCTCGCACTGCGCAAGCCGCAGCACTGGAGCTCTTGCTGCACGCGGTGGCGAAAGTACGCCGACGTCTCGGCTTTCCACGCGCTCTCGAGGCGCTGAACGACGCTGAACCCGGTCTTGCGGATCGTCCAGTTGTCTATCGCACTCTCACTCTCTGTTGGGTCCATGAGGACCTCATAGACCATGTAGACGCCGAGGAGCGCGCCAGACATGAGCAGCACTGTGGCGATCGCAACTGCGACAAAGACGACGAGACTGCCGCTGCGCTTGTGGTCTTTCATGTCGATCGCGAGCCACGCGAGGAGCGAGACTGCGGCGATGAGAAGCGAGAGAATGAGCAGCTCCTTCGGCCCTCGGTCGATCTTCGCGCCGTACAGCGTGTTGCTGTAGCCGACGAGCACGAGTCCCATGAGCGTCGCAACGCCGCACGCAAAGGCAAAGAGCGCTGCCGCGACGACGAGGTAGAGCCGATAGACAAACCGGCTGAGCCACGTCGACCAGCGCTCCTCGGTTGTCGCGTGCGACGTGTCGATCGTCGACGGCGCGAGACTACTGCTGCTCGCAGCGCCGACTTTGCCACTCTCGTGGAGGTTCGTGATTGTCGGTGACGACTGGTGCGGTGTCTGTCGGCGCTGAAAGAGGCTCCGGAAGAGCAGCACCTTCTCTTTGCGCTGCCGCGCCGTCGCGACTTCAGACGTCTCATCGTCGCAGCGATGGCGCACGAGCTCAAAGACGAACCGGCTCGCGCACTGCGCAGCGTAGCCAGCGACGCCGCCGTAGAGCAAGCCCATGCCGAGAACACTCCACGCATCGGGCTGCTCACACGTCTTAAGCGACGTGCGGTGGCAGCCCTGTGTCGCAAAGTAGCCTGTGAAGATCACAAGCGTCGTGAGGAGCGCGCAGAGAAGACTGCAAAGGCGCTGGCCGCGTGTGAGCTTGGCGTCAAAGTATGCACGAGCGAGAGCGCGAGGTGGCGCTTCCGAGCTTCGCTGCGGTACTTCCCAACTGCGTATCGAATGCGACTCTCGATCGCGAACCACTCCTCGACCTTGACGCGCTGGAGCTGCTGCAGTAGCACGGCACCAAGGGCGAGCAGCACAGTCTCCGCGATAGCGAGGGAAAGCACGTAGACAAAGAGCCACGCGAACGACGAGCTGATCTGAGTCACGAGCACGTGCTCGCAGCCGCGCGCGCTCGAGAGTGGACACGTGAAGCCCATCGCTGGACGGTCGAACACGACGCCTTTGCCTTTCACGACGACTGGGTCGTGGAAGCCGCAGCATGCGTAGTCGAGTGCGATGACGTGCTGCTGGTGCGGCGACAGCGTGTTCCAGCGCCGGTCCAAGTACGCGCGGAGGTCCTGCGTCCAGTCGTCGCTCGCAGAGTAGTGCGAGAGGTAGCCTGTGAAACCCGTGGCGACCCAGAGCGAGAGCGCAAAGACGCCGCGTCCAAGAGTCTGGAAGAAGAGCTGGTGCACGACGTTGTGTGTCGTTGCGTACAGCGAGTAGACGTTCACGCCGAGTCCAAGCGGCGCGTACACGAGCAGCGCGACGCCGAGCGAGTGCGCAAAGAGGAGCTCGAGCAAGCTCGCGCTGAAGAGCGACCAGCGCGCAACGACAATGTCGAGCGCGATGAACAGCGTCGTCAATGACGGAAAGACCGAGGCGAACGCGAGCACGAGGACGCCAGCGCGTGCAAGCACCATGGTCCAGGGCTGGCGCCACGGCGTCTTCTTGCCTTGACGCACGACCAAGACACTTGCGCTCAGGAGCACGGCGACGAGGAAACTCAGGACTGCGATACAGAGCTTGAACGCGTACCGCGCCACGTGCGCGACGTACTTGGTTATCACGACTGAGCAGCCGGAGTCGGCGTCGGGCGGGCACACTGCTTGCGTGAACGTCCGCGTCTGCGTCGCAGTGAGCACGCGCGTTGTGATCGGCTTTGGCTCTGACAACGTCGACGCGGTTGGTGTCGCTGTGAGCGACCGCGCATAGACGTTTGCAGTCGTGCTCTCGCTCACGTGCGTCCAGAACGTCGCGTCCGCCATGTCGGTGAACACAGCAGTGCCGTTTGATAGCACGACGCGGTCGTACCCGCAGCACGAAAGCGCGTTCTGGACAAACGCTTTGGTCGACGACGGCGCAGCTTTCCAGAGCTCTTGGAGTCGGAAGCTCGTTGAGTCCGAGACAGCTGATGCCGTTGTCGCTGTCGAAGCGAAGCGGTACGAGACGCCCAACGCGCCAAAGCTCGCAGTGAACAGCACGAGACCGATCGTAGCGTACGCGGCGAAGACCCGGCGTGAGCGTGTCCAGGCAGTCGCGACACCCACAGCCGCAAAGACGACGAGCGCCGCGCCAAGCACGACGAGGTAGACACCGAGACGTCGGTCAACTGTCTGGAGCAAGTACGAGACGTGGAGGACGTTGAGCTCGTAGATCGCGTCGATGCCAGCCCAGAGCACAATGAGACCGAAGACACTGGCGAGGAGACTCAGGAGCACGAGCGCGAACGAGCAGACACTGCGTACAGCAATGTCGACGCTCGTTGTGAACTCGTCGACCTCCTTGGCAGCTACAACCGCGCTGCTCGATGGGAGGATACTGCTCGATGCGCCGCGGAACCGACGGAGCCGCACGAGCAGCGTCACGGACAGCGCTAAGACGATCGCTTGAGCAGCAACGAGCACGAGCACGCGCGTGTTGAACAGCGTGAGGCTCGTGCTCAAGATCGTTTCGATGCTCGTGCGACACGTTCGGATCGGTGGCGCAGTGTCACTGCTTGATGGCTCGACACACGTGCCTTCGGACGTTGCGTCAAAGCCGCAGCACTGCATCGCGAGCTCCAAGCCGACGCGTGTCGCCCGTGGCAGAGCGAGGTACCGCGTCTCGGTCGTCGCCATGATTGCTGGATCGATGCGCAAGTTCGCTTCCAGGCCGACGAAGAACTGCGAGACCCCGAGCGACGCGAGCAAGCACGCGAGCGAGAGCCCGACGAACCACTGCAGTCCGCGCACGTCGCGCATCGCTAGTGCGTGGATCCCGCGCGCGAGCACGAGCAAGTACACAGTCGACGCCGTGATCACGAGCGCACCGACCTCGATGCCATACAGCGCTGAGACGAGTGCGTTCGAGAGGTAGTCGAGCTGCACGACGAGGTCGACGCCATAGGCGAGTGCGCACGCGATGACGCAGGCGAGGAGGTAGTAGAGCGACGGCAGCGCACAGAGCAACACGACATTCCACTGCGACTGGAGCATCGCTCGAGTGGCAGACGTCTCACCATCGACTGAAGACGCTGGTGCGCCTGCGAGCTGCAAGAGTCGTAGGTACCGCCACTTCACGAGGACGGTAGCGAACAGTACGCACGCAGCTTCGACGAGGATCAGGACTTGCACGAATGTGAACGAGTGGCTAAAGAACACCTGCGCTTGCTGTGCTAGCACAACTGCGCAAGTGCGAGGCGGCACGGCGTCGAGCGCCTCTTCAGGACATGCACTGCGGTCTGCGATCGAGACAAAGCCGCAGCAGCCGTAGTAGCTCTCGACTTCGTCGACGACGTCTGCGCCAAGCGCGCGCCACTCACGCTCGAGCGTCGCCACTAATGCGCTTGGCATTGTTGCCAAGTCGTCGACGTAGTGACACGCGATCGCAACGAGCACGAGCTGCGCAATGAGCAGGAGCGAGAGCAGCGTCGTGTACGTTCGGCGCGCGACATGTGTCGCATCGCGGCGAGCGAGCGTCAAGCCAACTGCGCCAGCGCCTACAAGCACACTGCCGCACACGAGCAGCACGAGTCCGAGCGTCTTGCCGTAGACGTACAGCAAGAGCTCAGATGTGCTGTGGCCGAAGACCCAGTGGAAGTCGACACCGACGAACGCCAGCACGGCGCCGAGGACCACAAGCAGCGCGTTGCAGAGACGAAAGCCTGCGAGTATCCACGTGTACTGCGCATCGACGCTCGCGTTCGCACCAAAGAGCGTCCTTGCTTCGTTCGGCAGGACGATGCTCGAATCGATCGCCGATGTGAGCGTAACAACATCAGCGACGACTGCAGCGTGCACTTCATCGCCGTCGCTTCCATTGCTGTCCTGGTCGCCATGCGCTACAGTCGATGCAGCCGTAAGCATCTCGGATGTCACCGCGCCGCTCTGCTCGCCAAGCCGACTCGCCTCGATCGCCAGCTTCGCTGTCTTTGTTCGAGCACAGAACGTGGCAAAGTCTTCCGTCAGCAGCGCCGGCTCCTGTGTGCGCTGCTGCAGCTCGCCCCACTTGGCGCGGTTCAGTCCCTTGATCGTTCTCTCTTTGTGCCGCTTCGCGTCTGCGTCGTCCATGCGCTGGCCGAACTTGCTGCCAAGAACCACGAGTCCGAAGAGCGCGGCTGCTGTCACCGCCGGGACGATCGACGTCGGCTCGTTCCGGTACAAGTCTTTGTAGAGCGCGTAGTAGTCAAGGCGCTCAGCGAGCGTCACGAGCACCTCGAGTTTGCCGAGTTCGCTACAGTAACACACTGTGGTGCTCGGTGTGCTCGCAGCGTCGTCTTTGTAGCAAATGTCGGCGTCCCAGAGCGACGTCTCGGCATTCCAGACATGGCACGCAGTCGTGAAGTTGCGCTGCTCGAGCGCTGAGAGCGGTCGCGTGTGCGGGATCGAGAGCGCCACGAGCGGCTGCCACGCGGCACTGCTGCTGTTGCCGTCGCTTGCTGCAGACACATTCAGGCTTATTGCGAGTCGCCTTGACGGTGCCGCCGATGCTGCAGACGATGCCGACTCGTCCTCGATGACTTCTGTGGTCCGAAACTTCTGAGCGGCTTGGATGACGCAGAGATTTGTGCTTGAGAGTGACTGGACGCGGACGCTGCTGCTCACGCCTGACTGCGCCGCTTGCAGCGCAGCCTTGGAGTGCACCGCAAAGACTGTGCTCGCAGAGATCGCCGTGGCGCCTTGGAGCGAGCACAACGAATGTGGCGGCGTCGCGAGCACGAACGCACTCAAGTACAAGTCCGGCTCGAGGCACGCAATCGCTGGATCTGTGAGCTGCACTGAGAGCTTTGAGCTGCTGCTGCTGCCGTCACTCGTATGGAGAGATGTGAAGCGAGTACCAGCAGCTGCGAGCGCTCGGATCTGTGCAGTTGCGATCACGACGGCGTCCTCTTCTGCCAGTGCGTCTTGACTCGCAAGTGCCGTCAGACTATGAAGTGTGCCGATTGTGTTGTCAAACGCAGTCTTCGCCTGCGCGCTCTCTGGTGCGTCGTCACTGCAGTCCAGCGCTGTTGTCGATAGCGCCGAGACAGTCGCAAGACGGCGTTGCTTGTTGCCAGACACTCCATTGCTCGCTCCAGCGTTCGCCTTTTTGGAGGACTGAACCACGACAGTCGACAGCGCATGGAGCACCGTCGCGCCGGCCGAGTCGAGGAACGCGCTTTGGTCCTGCACGTCAAACGCATTCGCGACGATGTTGCTGCTGAGCGCTGCGACTTGCGCCAGACCGTCGTCGTCGAACGCAGCCGGCGACGCTTGGACAACAGTGTTCATGATCAGCGCTTGCTGCGAGAGCTCGGACGTCGTGGCTTCGACGACGAGCGACGCCTCTTGCAGGTTCGATAGGATCGCAGTGTTGAGACTCCGCACCGTTTCGACTTCAAACTCGCAGTCTGTTCTGATGTACGCACTCGTACATACGCACGTGCCGGTCGCGACGTCGCACGTGTCGTGGCTAGAGCAGAGCTCGCTCAGTGGCTTGGCGCCAAAGTCCGCACACGACTGCTCGCTCTCGCTGTTCTTGTACGCGCCGTCGAGGATCGACGCCGCTGAGAGGAGGAGCTTCGACCGCGCGTCCGCGTCGAGCTTCATTTGATTGTTCACGAACGTGAGTGGGTCGGTCTTGGCCTCGGGCGGCAGCGAGACTGTGATCGCTGCTGTTGCAAACGCCACACCGCCAAGCGCATCTGTAATGAACGCAACGATCGTCATGTTCTCTGCCGCTTTCATGCCCGTCGGTGGCAGCATCGTCACTGCAGTAGTCGGCACGAGCTGGTCGGCCACGAGCGGCTTCGTGCGGATCCGAAGCGCTGCACTGAGCGCGCTGTCGTTGCTCACATTCGCGACGAGCGCGTCAAACTCCGCCGTCGCAATCGCGCTGAACGCGTACTTGAGGGGCAGGTCATCGGCGTCATCGGTCCACTCGGCACACGCGAGCGTGAACGTGTCTTGGATAGCAAAGCCAGCCGTCGGCGTGACACTGAAGCGTCCGGAGCTTGGTGGCGAGTTCACTCTGATACGCACTTCACCAAAGCCCTGGTTCCCATTCACGTCGGTCGCGACGAGGCGGAAGACGTACGTCAAGCCAGGCGCGAGACGGTTCCGCAAGATCACGTTCGTGAGGCTCGTGAGCGGAAGTGCAAACGCGTCGCTTGATGTAGGGTCGTTCACGTCGTACGTGTCTGGGAGGTTGAGGTCGCCCTGGGTCTGGACCCACCGTGACGCGTACGGGTATGTCGACCTGACTTGTCCAACGAGCGTGACGCGGCTCGCTGCTGTGACTTTCGCCGACGTTGTCGTGACGTCGACTTCTGGGACGCTCCCTTGCAGCGTCCACACAGTCGTCGACGCTGTTGATGCCCGCGTGACTTGCGTGCTTGCCGACGTCTTGGACACAGCCATTGTGAACAAGAGCGTCCGGTTCTGCTGGAGACTGAATGGCGCTAACGAGAGCACTGCGCCAGTCATGCTGCTGAGGGCGAGCGCGACAACACGGCCCGCTGTCGACGCAGACGCGTTCACACACACTTGCGGCTGCGGTAGTGAGGTGTTCGTCAGGTCTGTGCAGCTCCAGCTAAAGACAAACGGCGACGTTGAGAGATCTGGATCGATCGACGACGAGCCATTGAGTACGAGTGCGTCGCGCTCTCCGATCGCACGCGCGCCGCCAACGACAGCGGCGACGAGCGCACTGCGTGTGACATTGACGTTGATCACTGCGGAGCTGTTCGACGCACGTGAGTTGTTGAGCATGTAGGCATCAATGCGAAAGCGGTAGGACGTCTCGGCGTCGAGCGCAGTGCGCGCGAGGCGGAACACGCGCGGGTCCTTTGCCGTGTTCGCTTTCGTCAAGTTCACAGTTGTGAACACGGTGCTCCCGAGCGGCGCGCTTGCGACGGACCAGACGTACCCGACCTGTGTCCCTATCTGCTCCGTGCAGCTCACAGTCGAGTCGACCTGGAGCGCGATCGCGTCGCCGATGCGCGTCACTTCGAGACTCCGCTCGCCGACGACAAACACGGACGGACCCGGGAGGTTCCGCACTTGGACGTCCTTTGCCACAGCTGCGCGCTGACTAAACGCGTTCGTGAGCTCGAGTCCGACAGCGTACGTCACACTTGGCTCAAGGAGCGTGCTGTCGACTTGGAGCTTGAGTGCCATTGACGTCGTTGCAGTCTGAGCGAGTGACCGGAGGTAGCACGCGGACCGGAGCGTGTCCATGGTCGAGAGGATCACAGCGAGCTCTGGCGTCGCACTCAGCTCGGCTTTCGGCACAAACATCACGCTCGACGTGCCACTCGTCCAGTCCGTCATGTACTTGAGACAGAGCGGCGCGAGACTCGCATAGAGGACCTTGGTCCGCGCGACGATCGCATCGACACTTGGCGCTGATGCAAGCACGAAGCTCTTGGGCAGCGCGAACCAGATGAACTGCGCAAACGGGCGGCCGCCAGCGCCTTGCGACAGTGTTGCGTCAGCACTCCACGCACCGCAACTACTCACGTCCTCTGGCACCATCACAACAACTCGGGGCGTGACAATGTCGCTTGGGACGCGCACGAGGATGCTCGCTTGCGTGTACGCGCGGCTCGTGTGGCGCGCACGAACGACGTTCATTGACTGGCACGTCTGGTTTGCGAACACGGCGCACTCGTTCAGCACGAGTGTGTCGCTCACGCTGATCGTTGCGCGCGCACCGAGGTCGATCCGGAGCGTCTTGAGGTCGAGCCAGAGACACTGCGCCGAGGCACCGAGAGAGTACGTCGCCGAGTCCAAGTTGAACACGAGGCTGCACGCAAACTGCTTGAGCTTGATCGCATATAGCGACATACTTGCGCTGCTAGCTTGCGCCGCAGCAGCACTGCTGTCGTTGTTACTGCTCGTACTACCACTGGCTTGGCGCACCGACATGGTCTCACCGTGGAACACTGTCGAGTCGAACGCGACTTGGATCTTCGTCCCAGTCGCGTCAAACGTCGCAGAGAGCGGCACGGGCGGTGGGATTGCCTCTTTGTCGTTCACCATCACACGGACGCTCACGACTCCGAGCGAGCTGTTCGAGATGTTGTACGACGCATCTGCGCTCGTGACTTCGTGCGCGATCGCAGAGAGCTGCGTCGCGTCCTCGGCGATCTTGTCGTCGACGGCAAAGACGCTGATGACGCGCGGACGGAACCAGTCGAGCGCAGTGAACACGAGCTCGACGTCCCGTGAGCGTGAGCCGTTGCTTGCAATGGACGCGAGCGACACACTCGTGCCAGACGCAACGCCGACTTGCGCCGCGCGCACGACGGACCGGTCGTTCTGGTCGACGATCGTCTCGATCTGCGGGCGGACGATGACCTGGACGTCGTCGTACGGCTCCGAGTTCAGGACGATCCGGTACGAGTCGTTGAAGCCGCCTTCTGCGACGTGGAGCTGCGTACGCGGCGCCACGCCAGCTACTTGGAGCGAGATGTTCACGAACGCCAAGTCGTTGTCTGCGATGCGCACAGTGACACTGCCGTTGCGGCTCGCGTAGTCCGCGACGTTGTACGGTGGATCGCGACTCGCACTCGCGTGCGTGATCCACGCATTGTGGACGCGCGCTTCGACGAGCCAGTCGTCGACTGCGCGGAACGAGACGTTCTGCCAGACGCTCCAGTTCCCTGCGCCAAAGTATAGCACCGGCGTGAGAACCGTGACGTTGCAGAGCGTCTCCGATGACAGTGCACGGACGTAGCAGCCGTGGTTTGCATTTGGCCGCACAGCGACTGGTTGCCACGGTTCCGTCTGGAGCCGCACGCCGTACGTGAACACAGTCACGTTGCTCTCGCTGGCGTTCACGACTGTGCTCGACAGCGTCATGCCTGAGACGTCGTTGTCTGTGATCGCAACACTGACGCTCGAGAGGTTCGGGAGCTTTGCGTAGATGACGTCGTTCGACGCGATCGAGTGCACGAGGACGCTTGACGAGTCCTTTGGGTCTTCAGTAGAGTCGTCGAGCGCATCGACACGGACAGTTTGGCTCACGTTCCAGTCCTTCCACGTGAACAGCAGCGTGTTTGGCGTCGCAACGGCCAAGTTCCCGACTGCGCCGACGTTCGTGATCTGGACTGTGACCTTGGCAAATGGTTCAGACGCAAGCACGACGTCGTACGTGTCGTACGCGCCGCCTTCTGTCACACGCACCGCTGTCTTGAGGACGCGGAGTGCCGAGACGTCGTTGTCAAAGACCGTGACGTTGATCGTCGGGATGCGAATCTTGTGGTACTTGGCGTCGTCGCTGTACGCAATGTGCGAGATGCCGGTGGCGTGGCGATCGTCTTCGTCCAAGTCGTCATCGGTGGCTTTCACGACGACCGTCTGCGGGATGTCCCAGTCCCGCGGCGTGAAGACAAACTCCGTCGTCGGGAGCGTGAGGTTGCACATTCCAAAGCGGTAGCACCCAGTCTGATCGGCGCCGAGCCACGGAAGCACGACGATCTTGACATTGTAGAGCGGCTCGGTCTGGAGCGTGAGCGTGTACTTGGCGTCGCGCGTGCCCTCTTCGCTCACTTCGAGCACTTGCTCTGACACGAGCACGCGCGCAACGTCGTCGCTCTCGACGTCGACGACAACTCGGTCGAGCGCGAGCTTTGTGTAGATCAAGTCATCGCTGTAGACGGTGTGCGAGACGTGCGACGCTGTGGTGTTGCCGCGTGCGACGGTCTGTTCATCGAGGTAGTCGTCCACGGCCGTGAGCTCCACGCGCTGGGGAATGCACCAGTTCTCGGGCGTGAACACGATCCACGGGTTCTCAACGGTGTAGTTGCACAGGAAGCGCTCTTGGATCGTCGCGTTCATGATGTCGTAGACGCACGAGCCGCGGAGCTGGAACGGATCCGTCTTGTCCAAAGCAAAGCGCGCCGTTGGGATCGCACTGCAGCGCGGTGCACCTGTGAGATCCAACTGTCGGGACTTGCAGCGGCTCGATCTCTTGCGTCACGAGACTGGCGTTGATCGTGATCGCGAGGTCCTGGAACCGCACGTAGTCTTCGATCGCCCACTCGAGCCGCCACGTGTGGCCGCCGTCGAGGTACGGCCCGTCGCGGTACACGCGCACGCCTTTGTCAAAGAGCAGCCCGCGGCCAACGCGTGTCTCGGGATCGAACTCGGCTTCGCGGTTCGACCGCACGAACGGGATCGCTTCGAGCGCTTCATCCATGCCGACGGCACTCACGTTCACAGGCAAGAGCCACGTCGAAGCAGTGTGCTGCGTCTTCGTTTCAACGTCGTAGAGCGCGAGCTGGAGCGAGAAGTACCCGCCGATGTACGTCCCGTTCGCGACAGTCGCGCTCGACAGCGTCACGCCTGCGCCAGTGAGCGTCTTGTTGCCAAACACGCGGATCGGCGGGACGTCGCCAGGGCTATTGCGGTAGCTAATCGCCCACGTGTACCCGTTGCAGACACCGAACGCGTCGCAGTCGACGTCTGTGCGCGTCACGGCCGTGCGCTCTGTGATGTTGAGCTGGAAGAGCGCGCGCTGGACGTCGGTCGCAGTGGCGTTAAACGCCAGCGCTGTCGAGTTGCGCCGAGGGATACCCATCCAGTACACGCGCTGCGTCGCTGCGTTCATCTTCTTGAACCGCCCGCCCATCTCGACTGTGAACGTCCCGCCAAGCGACTCGCCATCGCGCACAGTCTCGACTGCGAGCGTCACTTTGCGGCTGTCCGTGGCCGTGAGGTTCACTGACGTCGCCACGAGCGGCGACATCTGTCCATTGTTCCCGGCAAACTCGACTGTCCACTCCATTCCGCCCTCTGCCGACAGTCGCCGTCTGGACACTGAGACGTTCCCAATGCCGTTGATCCGCGCGAGCTCCGTGGCGACGAGCGCATCGCTCGCATTCCACGGCAACGGCGCCGTGCGCGTGACGTTGTTGCTCAAGTTGAACGCACTCACGTACGCGAGCGTGAACGCCCCAGCGATGCGCACTGGCGTCTGTGTCTCGGTCGCGACGACTGCGCCTGCATTCGGCTCGGTCGTGCTTGGCGCTGCGACGATGCCAGAGCTGTTGGTCACGAGCGTCTCGTACGTCTCGACGCTCTTGAACGTGATCCAGTACGTGAAGCCATACGCCGCAGTATGCAGCGTGCGCGTGACGGCGACAGTGTAGACACTGTCGAGGTCGCGGAGCATCCCCTCGAGGTTCACTGCAGTCATCAGGACAGGCACATCGAGAACGGGTGACGTCTTAGCCTCACCGTAGCGCAGTCGAAAGCGGCCAGTCGGAGCGACCGAGGCGTTCAGACGCGTCGCAGTCATCGAGCCTTCAAAGACCGAGTCGAGCGTGACAGCCAAAGTCGGGAAGCTCGCGTTCGCGTACAGCAAGCGCGCAAAAGTGACGTGCCACTGGAGCTGCGCTTGGTCGTACAGCACTGCGCGCGTGACGCGTACTGCGTCTGCGCCTTTGAAGAGTCCGTCGAGCGCCGACTTCACGGTCGCAGCCGATGCAAAGCCATCGAGCGACGCAGTCGTCGCTGTGCGGTCTGACGCGCCAAGCTTGAATGTCCGACCGTACGTCACAGCACTGGCAATCGCATCTGCAGACTTGAACCGGAGCTTGAACGCGTCGGTGAATGCGAACGCCAGGACGTGGACGTCTTCGCGATAGCCGCCCATGACGTCCAAGCGAACTATCTGGTCGACGTGGTCCGCGTACGTCACAAGGCGCTGGACTTCGATGACTTTCGGCAGCGCCAGTGTGATCGTGTGGATCTCGCGCGTCGAGTTCGTGCTCAAGCGCACAGACGTGACGCTTTGCTGGCGCGGCAAGCCGCACGCTGGCGCGTCAAAGTGGTAGCCACACGGTCGGTAGCACGACCGATTCGCTTCGTTGCTCATTGCGATCGTGACGTTGGCCCATGGCTCCGTTGCGAGACGCAAGAGGTAGTAGCCACGCGTCGAAACGTTCGTTGTCGGCGCCAAGCGCGGCGGCTTCTCACTCAGCTGGACGTACTTGACCGAGTACACAACGTCCGTGACGTCGTTGTCTTCAACTGCGACGACAATGTCCGGCAACAGGACGTCGTTGTAGATCGGGTCGCGGCTCCGCGACACAGACTTGATCGTCGTGAGGTGCACATCGCGCTCGTCGAGCTCGTCGTCGACGGCGACGACGCGCACTGTCTGTGGGCGACTCCAGTTCGCACTCGAGAACACGAGGACGCTCGGTGCGATCGTGATGTTGCAGAGCTTGGTCGGTGTGCTCGTGTCGCCACATGCGAGCGCTTGTGTCGCCGTTGTAGCATTCGCAAGTCGCCGTGATGGACACAAGCGCTTTGCTGGCGCGACGCACGCGCGGTAGCAGTCGCCTTCGACACTGATCAAGACTTTGACAATGTCCGTTGGCTCTGAGAGCAGCAGCACTTGGTAGTCGTTGCCTTTGCCGTCTTCAGACACAGCGAGCGAGCTCGTGGAGAACTCGATGCCAGGTACCGTTGCGTCAATGATGTGGACTGTGAGCGACTCGACCACGAGCGCTGGACTGTACGGCTCGTTCACAATGACAGCAGACGTCGAGCGCTGGGAGGACCACGAGCGCTGGAGTTCGCTCAGTGCAGCCTGGCGCTGCGACTGCGCAGTGGCGTTGACGAGGACGCGCGTGACGTGAAGATCGCAGTAGAACGCGTTCACGAGCGTCTCGTACGCGCTTAGGACTGTCTGGTTTGTCTCACTCGACACGGTCGAGAGGTCCAGCGTCGCGACGCTCGAGACGAGCTGGTACGACGGCTCGCTTGTGGCTTCGTGCGTCACCGTCGTTGTGTGCGCGCTCTCGTACAACTGGTCGCTCGTTGCCACGACGTGAATCGGTCGCAGGACGTCCCAGTCCTCGGGTCGGATCTCCACCGCTGACGGCACGACGGAGACGTTGCACAAGTTGAAGCGATAGCACTCAGCGTCAGCACGGACGCTGATGTGCACTGGCGCAAGCGGCTTCGACGTCAAGCGCAGCGCGTACGAGTTGTGCGACGCAGTCGCCGCATCCACGGCGCCAGTGAGAAAGTCGTGGTAGTGATCGAGCACCTCGGACCGCGAGAGTGCGCGCGCGTACCACGCAGCGCTTGCGACGCTGCCAGCAAAGCCTGACGTACTCGCAGCAGTCGCGCCGGTCGCAGCCGCGAATGCGCCAAACGTGAGCACCTTTGGTGCGACGTTGAACATCGCGAGTGCACACGTCGCCTTCATACTCTGCTGCGTCACGGTCGCGCTATCAGCGCGGTTGTAGCTGAGCCAGAGCACAAGCGAGGCGGCAGCAGGGTCGTACGTCGCAACGACGTGGAACCAGAGCTGCGTCACGCTGGGCGGAACAGCGCCATTGAGTGCGGCGACGCAGCGCTCGCGTGAGTCCGGGTCAGTGAGCGTGAAGACACCAAGCGGGTGCTCGCTCGAGAGCCCGATGCTCGCAAACACAACGCTGTTGCTCACAAGCGTTACGAGCGTCACGGCGCGCGAGGCTGAGACGCCAGGGTCCTGCGCGAACTTGAGCCAGAACTCGAGCGAGAACGCGGGCATCGCGGGCTGCAGGACGACCGCATTCGACGAGAACGTCTCTTCCTTCACAGTGTCGACGACAAGCGTCTTTGCAGCCGTCACACTCGCTAGGACAAACGCACTCGCTGCACGGCGCTGACGAGCGTCGCCAGCCCGCACTGCAACAGTTGCGAGCTCGTCGAATGCCCAGAGCATGACTGGGTTGTCTCGGAGCACGAGCGCGCGGTGCTCGTTCACAGACAGTGGCAAGCGCGCCAATGGGACAAAGTCGACCATACCGAACACGACAACATCGCTAAAGTCGCTCAGGACGAGCGTCGACGATGCGCCGACTGCTTGGACCTGCGCATTGCACACTGTCGCCGCGCACTTGAACGCTGTGCATGTCGCGAGCGCCGTGCCACTTGCAAGCGCGCCAGTCGCATCGACTTCGCACGTACCAGGCGCGACTGTGAGCGCACTCGTAGCGCTTGTGCTCCGGATCCCATCGAGCGCTGCGCCATGAGCAGCGATCGAGACTGCGCGGACGGACGCAACGTTCGCGCCGCACTTGGCAACGCTCGAGTCGAGCTCAATGAGCCCCACGCGCGTGGGCTTGCCGAGGTCCAGGACGATCCACTCGTGCGCCGTGGCCTTTGCTGCAGTGTAGCAGTCGCTATTCGTGACGCTCGCGAGGGCAAGCGCTGAGCCAGCGCCAGTAGCCGCTGCCTGCGAGCTCGCACTGTGGATCGCGTATGGAATCGGGACAGCAAAGCCGCCGGCGCTAGCAGCTGCTGCAGCGAACGCCGTGACGTCGGTCGGCGGAAAGAGCTGGATGCTCGAGAGCGCCAGTGGCTGCGCGCCTGCGCTGTACAGGTCGACGAGCAAGTACCGCGGCGTCACGCTCGGGTTCCACCGCAGCACCTGGACTTCGTTGAGCATGAGCACGCCGCGGCCTTGCTTTCTCACAGTCACGAACCGACCTCGCGTGAACGCGTCCGACCATGCGATCGACAGTGTTGCGTTCGCACACGAGAACGCGAGCGTGGTCTTGCGCGTCACAGCCACAGTGAGCGGATCGATCGCAGTCGCAAGCGAGACGTCAGTGACCAGGACCTCAAAGTCCTGTCGGAACGGGTCCTGGAGCTGCAGCAGCGGGTCAGTCTTGCTGTAGCTGTACAGGTCACCAGCCCACGTTGGAAACGCCCCAGCACTGCTAACGCTAGCAGATGACGCTCCGACAAGCGCACAGAAGCCGCGACCGGCCATGCCGACGAACGGGTACAGCACAACGGAGCTGATCGGCTTGATCGCTCCGAGGTCGACTTCCCACCACGGATTCGTCTCGATTTCTGTCCGCGTGCTTCCAGGACGCACAGTCGCGGACGCGTTGCGCTGCACAACTGACGCGTCCCAGACCGCAGCGAGCTGTCCGTCGACTGCCAAGCTCGCAAACGCACTCTCGTTCGTCGTGCTACTCTGGCGCGTCGCCATTCCGAGCGCCAAATTCTCCTCTTCTGATCGCAGCGCGCTCTGCTGGATGCGCCACGACTCCGAAGCACGCTGTGCTGTCCAGTCGGTCTTGAGTCGTGACCGCAGGCTTGCGCCGCTTGCACTCGGTGTGACTCACGAACGCGTCGTACGCTTCGACTTCGACGAGCTCGAGTGCGCCAGCGCCTTCTCGGTAGATGCGGAGACAGCGCAGTCCAGCTTGGAGGTCCCAGGCCACGACGCCGTTGCCTCGGACAGTCGTCCGCAATGACCGCGGACACTGCGCGGGGCAGCCGACTGCAAGCGCATCGTCCAACGAGCTCAGCGCTCGGTCGAGGGGCTGGAGGTACGCGAGCCCAACGAGCTTCGCGCCGACCATGGACTCCGGCACAAAGACAGCGACCTGTCCGACGCGCTTCGTCTCGCTCAAGCACGTCTGCCACCACGGCTCGACCGAGCTCTCGGTCGCGCTCGTCGCGTTGCTCCGACGGTCTCCATCGGTCGCGAACGACGCGGAGCGCTGTAGCATTGGATCGGTCGAGGACGTCGCCGTCGAGCTCTGCGTCGCAGCACTACGCAGTAGCAGGTTTGGGAACGTGAACCCGAGCTGGAGACTCGGTCGGAGCTTGCGCTCAAAGAGCGACGAGCAGAGCTGCGTCGCTGTCTGCGTCGCGTTGACAGCGTCGCTCAAGACGTCGACGCGGAGCGACACGAGCGCCGCGCGCGTCGGGAGCACTTGCGCCAGGAGCGGTGTCACGTCGAGCTCGATCGACCGGCTCTTATCGACAGTCGCCGTCACGTTGATCGCCTTTGGCGCAGCAAACGCTAGCGTTGGTGGAAGTGCCGAGGCGTTTGTTGGTGAAGCACGGCGGACGCTCTCTGTCGTCCATGCGTTCTGCACGAGCGTGATGCGCAGGCGGTAGTACTTTGTAAAGACGCCAGTGTCTGTGCTATCGCTGCCGCTGCTACTGCTCGCTGCTGCGGCGGCTTCGGTCGCGTCCGAGACGTTGAAGATCTTGTACGGCGTCTCAAAGAGCCGCAGTGTCGCGAACTTGTACGCCACGCGCGCGTCGCCTTCGTGCGTATGTGGGACGTGGAACTTGAGGAACGACGTCGCGTTTGGACCGAGCACGAGGACGCTCGCTAGCGCTGAGCTAGTCGTTGTACCAGCAGCGCCGGCGAGTGAGATGTCGCTGAACGCATACGACGTGACGTAGTCGCCGACGTAGTCGACTGTGTCTGGCGACTCCTTTGTGAGCACGCGCTCGTCAGGCTGATCGACGACGACCTGGACACCGGCGCGGTCGTTGTCAACGACACGCACGTTGAGGTGCTCGTGCGCTGGCGCATACAGCACAGTCGGGACAGTGTTGTACGGAATGCCCTCACTGCCGTCCACGACGTCGGCCACAGTGCTACCAATCGACGCCTTCTGTCGAAAGAGCTCGACTGGCGCACTCGCAAACGTCTCCGCGAACCAGAACGCCGTCGTGTTTGTGTAGCCGAACGGCGAGTGCTGCACGCGATGTGCGATCTCGTAGTTCGCGTCCGCTTCGGCGACGTTGTCATCGACTGCGCGAACTGTGATCCACTGCGGGACGAACCAGTTCGTGGTCGTGAACGTCACGAGCGACGGTGCGATCGTCAGCTGCGCGTTCGCGACGATCGCAATGCTCACGTTCGCTGCGTCTTGCGGGTACATCTGAGCAGCAAGCGCCTTGAAGTCGCCGCCCCAGAGTCCACAGGTGTCCGACGCGAGCTGGCTGCACATCGACAGCGCTGGACGAAGCGACTTGCCGGTCGCAGACGGCGGCGCGTTCAACACGATCGAGTACGTTGCCACTGCGCTCGCGTCTGTAGCGTTCGCGCTCGCTTCGCGCACAGACAGCGCGGCGGTCGAGAGCGTCACGCCTGGGTCGTTGTCCCATACCGTGACGTTGATCGTACTGCCACGTGCGGCACCACGGAAGAGACTCACGCCGCAGTTCCACATGCGTCGCTGGTCGTTGAGCGTCTCAGGAAACATTGTCCGAACGGTCTCGAGCACGCGTGCGACGTAGCCACTTGGCCACTCGTCAAATGCCCATCGGTGCGTCTCAAGACGACTCAGTCCTGCACACACTGTATGGAGCACACGCCGTGGCGAGAGCGCGAGCTTCTGGGCTTGCTCGAGGTTGAGCAGACCGAGGAAGCTCAAGACAAAGCCGCGGAGCTCGACTGGTGGCGGTGTGAACTGCACCGCAGTCGTCGAGCTATTGCGTGCGCGCGAGGCGTTCCAGTCCGTCGCTTGTGCAGCCAGCATCGCCTGTACGTCCGCGATCGACAGTGCCGGTGCATCGCGGGTATCTCCTGTGCCGCGGAGTCTTGGGTCGAGCACCGGACTTCCAAAGCGCGCTGGGATCGCACTCGCACTCGCTGCCTTCACGTTCGCAATGCACGCGCCGTTGCCAAGCGTGAACGCGCACTCGGTCGTCAAGTCGCACACACGGACAGTCGCCATCGCAGCAGTCTCTGCGTGGATGCAGTCACCTCCAGCGCAGTTGCCGACGTCAAAGCACTGCGGACGACGCGTGTGGTACCGAAAGTCCTTGCTCTCGCTGTAGTGGAGCAGTGCACCGCCGTAGTGGAGACCACCGAACTCGACCTCGGACACAGCGTCGTCGACTGCTTGGACCACGACCGTCTGCGGGACGTTCCACGTCGCTGGCAAGAACGTCAGCCGTGGCGTCACGACGCTTGTCTGGTTGCCATGGAGCGGCAAGACGACGACCGTGACCGCGTGCCAGGGCTGGGACGTGAGCACGACGTCGTACGTGTCGGTCATGCCGCCTTCGCCGACAAACACGTGCGCGCTCTCCCGCGCGATGCCGGCAAAGTCGTTGTCCTCGACCTGCACGGTGACGTTCCGGCCGTAGACAAACGGCGTCGCCGCGCCGTCAAAGCTCGGGTCGCGGCTCACTGTTGTGTGCGTGATGCGCGCGTAGTGCACGCCTTCTGCAATCGCGTCGTCGACTGCCGAGACCGTCACGTACTGCTCGCGGTTCCAGTCGCTCGGCATGAACGTGAGGTTGTAGACCAAGGCGTTCTGCGGCAGTCGGAGCTGCTGGACACGCGCCGAGCTGTCGCTCGGGTCAGCAAACTGCACGACCTCGGCGCAGACAGTGACGCTGTTGAGCGGCTTGCGGTTCAGCACGACCGCGTACTCGCCGGTCACGCCGCTCTCGTCGATGCGCTGGCGCCGCGGCGAGAGCGTCACGCCACCGTCCATCGTGAAGTCCAAGAGGTCGCCGCTGAAGCTGTAGCTTGCAGCAAAGGCGTACTCGTGCGCGCGGACGTTCGAGCGCACGCGCGGATCGGTCATCTGCGCTTCGTAGAGTGTGAACGGCGCGCGGGCTTCAAGCACATCTGCGACGCCGACTTCGACGACTGTGTCGATCTGGGCCGGGACGACGCAGCCGCCGGAGAGCAGGAGCGAGCGGAACGGCGCGTCGACGACCACGCCGTAACCAAAGTCGTTTGCCGTTGTCCCAAACTGCCGGCTCCAGACTTTCGCGCCACTGTCGCGCGCGAGCTTGAGCAGCACGACGTCGCGGCCGCCAAAGCGGCCGTAGCCATTGAGCGCATGCGCGCCGTCGTCCATGAAGCCCCACGTCGTGCCAACGACGTAGAGCACCTCTGTCGCTGTAGAGCTGCCATCCGACGCGACTGTCGTCTCGTTCACGAGCGTGACAAAGCTCCCTGCGTCGGTCTCCTCTGTGCCAAACTGCCGCCACCACCGCACCGCACGGTGTCAAGCGTCTGTCCGTCAGTCCACACACCCTCAGTCCTCACGAGGCGCCTGCCTGCTTGTCCTAGAGCTAGTGCGAGCGCGCGTACCTCTCGTGTCCACGCGAGCGTGTCATCGGCGTTGATGCGTGCGACAAAGATGTTCTGGCCGTGCACAGCGTCTGCGTCCGTGGTGCTCGTGTGCGTCACTGTGCCGGCAAAGTAGAGGTGGCCGCTCGCGTCCTGGACGCCGCGGCCGATGATCTGGACGCGTGCGCTTGGGTCTTGGAGCTGCCAGTCGTAGTCGCTGCTGAGTGCGCGCCAGGTCTGCGCTTCATCTGGTGTGAGGCTTGCAGCAGCGGCGCTTGCCCACGACCGACGGCTGCCTGCACAGAGCACAGCGAGGAGCCAGCAGCAGCTGCAGTACACCACAGCCTGTGCGCATGCCGAGGCACTCGAACGCATAGAGGGCAGAGGGATGTACTGACGTGGGCGATTGCGTCGCGTGCAGCAGGCGTGAGCGACGACCGAGTCTAGTGAGGCGAGTGGGACGCGAAAGGTCGCGGCAGTCGCCAGCGCCACGTCGAGTCGATGAGGTGCCGGACAGCACAAGGAGGCGCACGTCCATGGCTACGGGCTCGCTCGCTCGCTCTCGTTGTGGGAATGGATGGGATGGACTATAAGTTAGAGACCGTGTGGCTGGGCGTCCTAGAGGTCCTGCGCACTCGACTGCGCACCGGCCACGCTGTTGCTCGGATCCGGAAAGTTCACGAGGTACCGCCAGCGACTCGCGACGCGGAGCTGGTAGTAGAGGATGCCCGTGACGCAGAGCACAGTCATGGTCACGGCCGTCGCAGTGGACCGACCAAACTGGACCCAGCCGATGAGCACGACCTCGACAAGGAAGAGCGAGGCGCCTATGGAGACCAATGGTGCGGCGCGTGAGTGTCGCCGGAGCGACTGACTGACCTCGCGTGCGATCGAACGGACAGACGTACCGAGCCGAAAGAGCTGGTACGCAAGGAGCCACTCGCGCTCGCAGCGCTGGAGCCACCAGGCGTAGAACGGCGAGACGAGCTCGAGCTCAATGACAGTGAGCTGCCGCACTTCGCCTTCGAGCGTGTGCGTCACGTACCGCGTGACTGCGAGCAGCAGCAGCGTGCACGTGAGCATGCACGTGAGCATGAAGACAAACTACGCAGCGAGTGAGACTGTGAGGGCGGGAGGCCGTGGGCATCGGACACACCGAGCAAGGGAGCGAGAGACCAGGAGCGGACGGACCTCGAGACAGCAGACAGCGCCGTAGAAGAGCAAGAGGACGTGGTTGAGGTTGGCTGGGAGCCCGATCTCGACCATCGAGACCATCGAGAAGCCTGCAAGGAGCGCAGAGAGCTGCGCGACAGCCGTGAGCTGCTTGTGCCGCGCGTCGATGATGCGCTTTTCGTTCTCGAGCTTGAGCACGCGGCGCTCGCGCTCGAGGTCGGCGCTGCGCCACGCGACTTCGCGCGAGATCGCGTCTTCGCGCCACTGCTTCTCCTGCTCGCGATGCGCCATGTCTTCATCGCGCCACTGCTTGGCGTTCTTGAGGTCGTACGACCCGAACACGGCGTCGACGACTGCGCCGACAGCTGCCATCGCGCGCGCGACCGGCTGTGTCTGCTGTGTGGTGGTGGGTCAGGTCGTCGCGACGTGGCCGCAAGTGGATATTATATGGCCGCAAGCGGATATTGTATGGCCTCTCGAGCAAAATAGGCTTGATCAACGACGACGTGCCTCTCCATGCGAGCCTCCACTCGTTCGCTGCTGCTGCCGTCTCGATCATCGCTCTAGTACCTCCATGCCACGCCTGGTCGATAGAAGACTCGAGTGTGGTGGTGCTGACTCTCTCTCTCTCTTTCGTGGTAGAAGCTCGCGCGCTCCACATCTTCTACAGCTCCAGTCACGCGGGTGGGCACGCATTGGACCGCAGAGGTCGACTCGCTAAACGGCCACACGCCGAACTCCGGCTACATCGACACGATGCGTCAGTCAGACTGCGACTTGCTTGCTCGCGTGAGAGACCCTCCAAGTCTCCAAGTCGCCAAGTCACTGCGATCGATCGATCGAGCGGGTTCGTCCGAGACGGGCGACAGCATCGGATCCCACGACCCACGTTGCACGCGCGTGCTCTTGTTCTTGTTTGGCCTGCGAGCGATCTGTCAATGCCTCCGCGCACTTTCGCCACGCCCCTCCAGTCCTTCGACCGCGCCGCTGCCATTCCTCAACGTGCGCTCGCGAACGCGCACGCGCTCGCTTGTTCTCTCCTGCCTCGGCGCGACCATGCCGCGCAATCGAGCGAGCACTGGACTGCGCACGCGCGTCGGTGCCTGGTGCGCGCGCATTGTTTCGCGCGTCGGAAAGCAGCACAAGGAACCGCCGAGTAGTCCTGCGACCGAGAACGAGTCGTGGATCACAACAGCGCGGCACCGCAGCATCATGTGCGGCAGCACCTCCTCGCCACGGACGCAACGGAGCGGCATCGATGGCGCACCGAGCTTCATCACACCGCGTTCGGTGCGCCGCACAACCTCGACCGTGCGGTCGTCAAACTGCCGAACCTCCGCGACATCGTCCATGACCGCAACGTCGCTCCGTCGACGCCGTCCGTCGCAAGCGAGCGCTGCAGTCGCTCCAAGCATCACGCAGACAACTGGCAGTCGCGACAGCGCCGACTCGATCGACGACGCGCGCTTGACGCTCATTGCGAGCCAGCGACTGCGCGCTGCTGGGCTCTACGCACAAGCAGAGCACCTGAAGCAGCAGCAACAGCGCGAGCTGGCGCTCGAGACGCGCATGCTCCAGCCACTGCACCACATCCAAGTGCGGCGGCGGCTCGTGCGTGAGAAGCAGGACCTGTCGTCGGCTGCTACCTCGATCGCGCCAGCGTTCGTGCGCATCCGCAAAGCCGAGCTAAGTCGCGATGCGCAGTGGCGGCTCAAGCTCCTCGGCTTCCACGCAGACGACAGTGTGCCGCCGTGGCTCCCGACTGCAGCAGTGCCCGAGCGCTGGAGCTGCGACGTCGGAGTTGGCATGCCAGTGGTGCCGTGCAGCGACTGCGACCGCAAGATCGAAGAGGCAGCAGCAGTGCTGATGGCATGATCGCGAGTGTCTGCTTGTTGTGGACAGATGTATTTATACCCGACCACGTGTCGAGAGAGTGCCATGGCCCCCGAGTCGGGACGTCACACTATGAACACGCTCTACTGCTGCTCGGTGACGACGACGCTCGCGAGTGTCATGTGTGTCATGTGTATGAGAGAGAGAGCTTTGGTTGGCGGTGGTGGCGAGTGTGCTGTGTTGCTTCAGCTTGTGTACTTGGAGTTTGTATGCTCCGTGGTTGGGAATGTTCATTCGTCCAAAGATCAGTAGATTCGCGCATGATTTGCAAAGCAGACACACACATCATGCGGCTGACGTACGACCAACAGCGCCAGTGCCCGCTTGATGGACGTCAGTCAGTCAGTCAGTCAGTCAGTCAGTCAGTCAGTCTCGAATCCGCCTCCACTCGCTCACTCAAGACACCAGCACGACCGCTACGATGCTCACGCTCTCTGGTCGCGTGGCCATCGCTGCTGCGCTCCTCGCTGCCGTGCTCTCTGCGCCGTCCGCGGACGCAAAGCCCGTGTGCACACGCACGTTCAAGGGCCGCGAGCACTTGCACCCGAACGTGCACGCACTGCCGCCGCTGAGCCGCGACCAGGTGCTCGAGCTCTCGACGTTCCCGAAGAAGCTCGACTGGTGCGACCAGGGCTTCTGCACGGCGTCGTGGAACCAGCACATTCCGCAGTACTGCGGCTCGTGCTTTGCGCACGCCGCGCTCTCGGCGGCGCAGGACCGGATCAAGATCCTGCACAAGAAGCAGGGCTACCTCGGTCCGGACGTCGTGCTCGGGCGCCAGACGTTCCTCAACTGCGCGCCGGCGCACGGGCTCTCGGACGGCTGCGGCGGCGGCGAGCCGTCCGATGTCTTCGAGTTCATGCGCAAGTACGGCGTCCCAGACGAGAGCTGCTTGCCGTACAACGCGACGGACCACCGCAAGTTCGCGAGCACGAACGGAACGTGTCCGCCAGAGGGCTACTGCATGAAGTAAGGCGCCTCTGTGTGGCTCTGTCGGTCCACGTACTCAGCTAGCGAGAGACTCACCTATGTGTCGGCGTGCGCTTTGTAGCTGCATGCACACGCCCGAGAGCCCAGACGTCCCTGTGTGCTTCCCAGTCAAGCGCGTCGTGCGGTACCGCGCCAAGGAGTACGGACGCGTCACGGGCGAGCACGCGATGATGAAAGAGCTCCTCAAGGGACCGCTCGCGTGTGGCATTGCGTGCAGCGACGGCTTCACGTTCGACTACAAAGCCGGGATCTTCGAGGACAAGACGAACTTCACGGACATTGACCACGACGTCGAGATCGTGGGCTGGGGCGAAGACGATGGTGTCAAGTACTGGCACGTGCGCAACTCGTGGGGCACGTACTGGGGCATGAACGGCTTCTTCAAGATCGTGCGCGGCACGAACAACCTCGGGATCGAGTCCGACTGCCACTACGTCGTGCCGGACACTGCCGACGAGGAGCTCACGTTCTCGGAGACGCCGATCTACGGCGGTTCGCACTGGGGCATCGTCCCGCTCTCGCAGGACGCCGCGGCGAAGCACCCAGTCGTCGAGACGACGGACGACGTGGCGTTCAGCAGCGTCCCGCTCACGTCCGAAGAGCTCCTGGACCAGGACTCGAGCGACTCGAGCGACTCGAGCGACACGATCTCCGTCGCAACGACGACGAACGTTGCGAGTCTCCGCACGACTGGCACGGCGGCTCCAGTGGAGGCGGACAGCGCATCGGGAGTCTCGACGCCAACGCTCCTTGCCGTGTTCACGTCGCTCGGCGCAGCGATTGGCTTTGCGGCTGCGCGCTTCCCACGGCGCGAGGCGGCGTACGAGCGCATCAACTAGAGCGTCCTCCTCTCGCTTGGTGCCTGTCGCCGTTGGTCCTAGACTCGTGAGTGATAGAGAGAGAGCGAGGTTGTGATATCGTAAGAGCACGATCGCTCTCGATGGACGATGGACGGACAGTGTTGGTCTGTATTGCCACGCACGCACGCACGCACGCGCTCTTGCTGACACCGAAGGCGAGGACGAGGCGCTGGTTGGCTCGCGCGATCGGTCACTTGGTCGCTCATGCACTCGCTCGCACTCGCACGGGTGTCCGCTCTCACTGCTTCGTCGCCGCTGCCGCAGCCACCGGCGCAGCTTCGGCCACGGGCTTTGCGCTCGCACCGACGGCTTCGCACGCGCGCGCGTCCCACCACGCGTTCGCGTCTTCGAGCAAGTGGAGGTAGCTCGCTTGCAGCGGCGTCGCTTTCGTGAGCGCGGCGTCAATGCGCGCGAGCTGCGCGCGGTCGCGCTTGAGCGTCTGGGTCACGGCGTCGAGGCGCGGCTGGTCAAAGTGCGCGCGCGCGACGAGCTTCTGGAGCTTGCGCTTGTAGAAGTAGTCGTAGATGTTCTCGTACTCGTACTCCTGGTTCGTCACGCTCCACCACGCGTACCCGACGACGCTCATGCCAAAGCCCGTGAAGTACGTCACGGGCTCCATGATGTCCCACGAGAAGTGGATGAACGAGAGCCAGAAGTAGAGCCCGAACGTCCCAACGAGCGACGTCGAGAGCCCAAGAGCGATCGCATTCGCGTGGCGCGTCGCCGTCGCGTGGAGCTCGGTGCGCAAGTTCACGAGCGCAATGTGCTCGGGCTCCAGCGCGCGGATCTTGCGCAAGAGCGACTCGCGCTCGTGCGTAAAGAGCTGCGTCGACACGGGCGAGAGGCCGATGGACTCGAGGTACGAGTCAATGACACTGCGCGGCTGGAGGAAGATCGAGCCCTGGAGGTCTTCGTCGCTCGACTGTGCGTAGCGAGTAGGGCGACGCCGGGCAAGAGAGCAAGAGAGAGAGGTAAGACGCCAGGCTGGCGCGAGCAATGGGGCAGACAGGGGAGCGTACGTTGCGGAACGCGAGCACGACGCCAGCTTGGTGGAACGCCTGGAGGATCTCGGGCGCCTGCTTCTTCGGGATCCCACGCTCTTTGCACAGGACCTCGAACTCCTGCACGTGTGCGGACGTACGTGAGTGGCGATCTGCGATAAAAGCCGCAGCACGTGACATCCGAATAGGTACGCACCGCATAGCTGAGCTTCCACTTCCCAAGCGTCTCGAGGCTGTGGCGGAGCGCGATGACTGCGGACTTTTGCGCCACGGCGCGCACGTCCAAGTCGCCTTCGTCCAGCGCACTCACGTATGCATTGCCTAGTGCACACGTGGCCGTCAGTCAGTCCTGCGATCCGAGCGAGAGCGAGCGAGCGAGAGCGCGCACCTGCAAACACGGGCGCCGTGACGGGGAGCACGCGGTCGTTCACGAGGAGCTCAAAGTCGTCTTTGAGGATCGCGTCGAGCGTCTCGTCCGGACGGAACGACTTGCCGCGCGTCGAGCGAATGTCCACGCGCTGCACGGACGCGTCCTCGGCTTCGATCTGCGCAATGATGCTCGCGACCGTCGCCTCTAGCGTCCCACAGCACGAGCGCCAGGCATTACACCAGTGAGTGCCAGTCGCGCTCGGTGAGGTGTGGGAAGAAGGCGCGGTGCGATGGAGAGGAGGACGCACCTGGCGCAATGCTAAAGACGCGCTCTTCGTCAAAGCCCGAGAGCGGCAGCGGCACTGCGAGCGTACACGCGCCGTCCTTGTACTTGAGCTCCAGTGCGCGGTTCGCTGCTCTCGTGCGCAGTGAGGAAGGACGCTGTGAGCATGCGTACGCGGATATACAGCAAGAAAGAGAGAGAGAGAGAGACGTACAGCGAGCGAACTGGAGCACTGACGTCGATGCGATCGAGCGCTGGAAGGTGGCGAGCGGCGAGTGCTGCAGTGCGAGGAGAGCATTGCGGCGGCAGCTCGCAGCGACGAGCGAAGCAGCGCCGAGTCGCAGCATTGGTACGAGCGTGGCGCGAGCGAGTGCACGCGCGAGAGCGAGGACGAGGCGAAGGAGCAGCAGACGCGCAGGCGAGTGCGTCGAGCGAGAGCGTTGCGCGACGATCGTCAGTGTGTGAGGATCGAGGGTGAGCTGACGCTTAACGTACGATTTTGACTTGATTTCAGTATGGTCTAACTGCCCAGATAGTGATGAAATACAGAGCTGATTTATTGAAAACATATCCTGAAGTTTGGATTAGTGAACACAAAATTCACGACTGTGTGTGATTCGCACTGTCGCATACATTTTCAAGTACATACCAAGAAATGCGCCGCTTCAACGACGAAGAAGCATTGCAAAGCGACCGACGATCAAGGAGACGATCATCGCGACGATGGCAAGCGACGGCGCCGCGAGTGCCGCGAGTGCGTGGGAGACGCTGCGCTTCCAGCCGTGGAACAGCGCGCCGGACGTGGCGTTCTGGCAAAAGCTCGCGACGCTCAAGCTCGATACGTTCCAGCTCAGCGACCGCGCGCAGGTGCGACTCGCTTGTGGGTTCACATGTGTGGCTCGCGCATGATCTCGTGACCTTGTGGTCACATCGCTCGTGCACGTCCTATGCTACGTGTAGGAGCTCACCGGGTACTTCACGCCTGGACGCTCGGCAACTGTGCCAGCGCGCTTCACACTCGACGACAGCTCGTTCGTCGGCGCCGATGGCGACAGGTGCGTCACGCCACCTTCGCCATCATATCGCTCCAAGTCATCCAAAGCACGAGCAACGCACACAAGACTAACGCACACTGCTCTCTCGCTATGGGGCGTAGTGCGGTCGATCGTGCGCGCTACGAGTGGAGAGCGCCAGGCGTGCTCATCAACACGAACACGCTCGAGGTCGGTCACATGTGTATACTATACACGTCCAGTATACGCATTCTCACAGAGAAACTGCGCGCTCACAGGACTTCAAGACACTCGACAAAGCTGCAGTGCTGCAGCACGCCGGCGACAAGATCCGCGACGCGATCCTCTCGACGGACGCCAATAGCAGCAGCAGCAGTCTCGACGCGCTCAATGCGTTCGTGCTCGTGACGTTCGCGGACCTGAAGAAGCACTCGTTCCTCTACTGGTTTGGCTTCCCAGCCATCACTCCTGCGACGCCGTTCCAGAGCCAAGCGCCGGTGCCGGTCACGTCCGTCCTCTCGCTCGACGACCAAGCGCTCGCGCTGCAGCGCCTTCAAGCGCTGCAGCACACGACGAGCGGCAACGCCATTCCGCCGTTCTTTGTGATTGAGCGACTGCGCGCGGCTCCTGACGGCGACGCGAGCTGCATGCGCGTGCAGTCGCTTGCGGCCTGGCGCGCGCAAGATGCGGATCCAGCAGTCGAGTCGACGCTCTTTGGCTTTGTCGACGCGTGTCCATTGCCGACGCATCCTGGCTGGACGCTGCGCAACTACCTCGCACTGCTCACGTCGCTGCCCGAGGCAAAGGTCCCACACTCGACGCCGCTCCAGGTCCTCGCGTTCCGCGAACACGTCCACCACTTGAGCAGCACTAGCGACGCTGCGACCCCGAGCGCGTGGCGCCACTCGCTCGTGTTTCACGTCCAGCACCCTGGCGTCCCAGTCGTCGCGCCAACACTGTCGAGTCCATCGTCCGTCCCAGCGACTCGGGTCGTCGGGTGGGAGACGAACGCGCGTGGGAAGCTCGGGCCGCGCATCATGGAGCTCAGTGGGATCCTCGACCCCTTGCGTCTCGCGGAGACGTCGGTCGATCTGAACCTGAAGCTCATGCGCTGGCGCCAACTGCCGTCGCTCGACTTGGGCGCGATCGCGCAGACCAAGTGTCTCTTGCTCGGTGCTGGGACGCTCGGGTGCTACACGGCGCGGAGTCTCCTTGCGTGGGGCTTCCGACACATCACGTTTGTCGACAACTCGAGCGTGAGCCACTCGAACCCGGTGCGGCAGCCGCTGTTTGAGTTCCAGGACGTCGGCAAGGCCAAAGGCGCGTGTGCCGCGAACGCACTCAAGCGGATCTTCCCGCTCGTCAACGCTACTGCTGTGCACTTGACGATCCCCATGGCTGGCCATGCGCTCAGCAGCGCAGCGCTCGCGGACGAAGCAAAGCGCGCGCTCGCGACGCTGGAAGCGCTCATTGACGCGCACGACGTCGTGTTCCTAGGCACGGACTCGCGCGAGAGCCGCTGGCTCCCAACTGTCATCGCAGCGTCGAAGCGCAAGCTCTTGCTGAACGCTGCGCTCGGGTTCGATAGCTACCTCGTGATGCGCCATGGCGTGGCGCGCGAGCGCGAGGCGTCGCCAGCGCTCGGGTGCTACTTTTGCAACGACATTGTGAGTCCGCGCGACTCGCTCAAGGACCGGACGCTCGACCAGATGTGCACGGTCACGCGGCCTGGCCTCGCGCCGATTGCCTCAGCGACAGCCGTTGAGCTCCTCGTCGCCGTGCTCCATGCGCACGATGGCAAGTTCGCGCGCGCGGACGCGTCGCAAGCAGCCACGACCGCTGCGCCGCTCGAGTTCATTCCGCACCAGCTCCGCGGCTTCCTCAATGCGTTCAACGCGCTTGTGATCACTGGCGAAGCGTTTGACAAGTGCATCGCCTGTAGCTCGCGCGTGCTCGAGGCGTACCGCACCGACGCAGTTGCGCTGCTGGAGCACGCGTGCAACTCGAGTACGTACTTGGAAGACCTCACGGGCTTGAGCGCGCTCACGCAAGAGGTCGACGACCTCGCATTCGAGCTCGACCTCGACGACAGCGACGACGACAGCGCGCTCATGTGAGAGAGTGCATTGCGTGCTGCTGCTGCTTGGCCATGTCGTCGTCGCTCACACGTCACACGCAATTTCTTGTGGCACTCTGGCATTGCGCATTCGCTCGGATGCGTGTACTGTGTGTCGCATCTAAAGTGCGATTGCATCCATTGCATTCGCATGTGGAGTTGAATTGAGTATGCAAGCACCGTATTTGTTGTTGTCAATGTGGACAAACTGAACCGGAAATAAAAAAGCCATGGCAGAGCTACGCAAACCAGTCGAGCTCCAAGCGCTGCATTCGCTGAAAAGCTCCATCGCCGGCACTCGCAGCTCACGCTCACACGCGTGACGACCACGTCCACGTCCGCCTCGATCCCCACCACTACGAGCACAATGGCCACTGCCAACAGTAGCAGCAGCAGCAACAACAAGTTTGTCGTCCACAAGTTTGGCGGCACGTCAGTCGGCAGCGCCGAGTGCTTTGCAAAAGTCTCGGACATTGTCACGGCGCTCGATGCGCCGCGCATTGCAGTCGTCGTGTCGGCGATCGGTGGGAAGCCCAAGGTCACAGACTTGCTCATCAGTCTCTTGAGCCTCGCGAAAGCGCGCAAAGCGACCGAGTGCGACGCGATCCTCGACGTCATTCGCGCCAAGCACGCAAACGTGATCCGCGAGACGCTGCCAGACGCAGTCGGCAAGCCGATTGAAGACGCAATTGACGCAGATCTCAAGCGACTATCCGAGCTCCTACGCGCGATCTCGATCATGCGGTCGTACAACGACAGCGTCGTCGAGTTCATCTCGGGCCACGGCGAAGTCTGGTCGGCAAAGATCCTCACAGCTGTGCTCACGCTCCGCGCCAAGACAGAAGGCAAGGCGCATGCGTTCCACTTTGTCGACGCGCGCGACTTCCTCATTGTCGAACCCGATGAAGACCACGGCCCAGTCGTCCAGTACGACCTCACGACGAAGAACATGGAGAAGATCATCAAGAGCCCGCTCCCGGACGGTCAAGAGCACACGCACCTTGTGATCACTGGCTTCATCTGCAGCACCACGGACGGCGTCATGACGACGCTCAAGCGCGACGGCAGCGACTTCACGGCGTCGATCTGCGGCCGCGTGCTCAAAGCGAGCAGCATCACGATCTGGACGGACGTCAGCGGCGTCTTGAGCTCGGATCCGAGACGCGTCCCAGAAGCAAAGATCCTCGGCGAAGTGTCGTATGAAGAGGCGATGGAGCTCGCGTACTTTGGCGCAAAGGTGATCCACCCAAAGACCATGACGCCTGCGATCCTCGAAGCCATTCCGATCTACATCCGGAATACGTTTGAGCCCGAGCATCCGGGCACGAAGATCCACCATCGCAAGCGCGTTGAGCTCGAACGCAAGCTCTCGAACGGTCTCCCGAACGCAAAGAACATCGTTAGCGGCTTCTCGACTGTTGACGACCTCGCGCTGTTCAACATTGAAGGCAGCGGCATGGTCGGCGTCCACGGCACGTCGTCGCGGCTCTTCAGTGCGCTCGACCGCGTCAAAGTGAACGTCGTCTTGATCGCACAGGCGAGCTCGGAGCACTCGATCTGCTTTGCCGTGCCGATGAGCCGCGCGATGGACGTCCAGGAAGTCGTGAACGAGACGTTTTTCAAAGAGATCCACCACGGACTGATCGAGAAGACCGAGTTCATTGCGCCGATCAGCATCATCGCAGCAGTCGGCGACAACATGAGCCACACGCCTGGCGTCTGCAGCCGCTTCTTCGGCGCGCTCGGTCGCGCTGGCATCAACGTGCTTGCGATCTCGCAGGGTTCGTCCGAGCGCAACATCTCGGCAGTCGTGCGGTACGAAGACTCGGCCGCCGCGCTGCGTGCCGTCCACTCGTCGTTCTTCTTGTCGGACCAGACGATCTCGATCGGCATTGTCGGTCTCGAGCACCACGAAGACGACAAGAGCGGCGTTGGCAAAGCGTTGCTCGAGCAATACAACCAGCAGCGCGAGTACCTCAAGCAGCGCTTCAACGTCGACATTCGCATCCGCGCGATCGCGACGCACTCGTCGTCGCAGATGCTGCTCGACCACAACGGCGGGCTCACGTCCGATGCGCTCGACGCGAAGAAGGCGCAGTTTGAGCCGTTCGACCACGACCGGTTCCTCGACCACGTCTGTGCGGACCACTTGCCGCACTGGCTCATTGTCGACGTCTCGAACTGCCCTGGGCACGTCAAAAACTTGTACCCAACGTGGCTGAATCGTAACGTGCACTTGATCACGGCGAATATCAACGTCGCCGCGGCGTCGACGAGTCTCCACAGCCTCATCCGCACGAAGCTGCGCGAGAAGGAGCTGACGTTCGACTCGGAGGCGTGTCTCGCGATCGGCGTCCCGGTGTTCAACACGATCCAGAACTTTGTCCAGACCGGCGACGACATTGAGCGCGTCGAGTTCTCTGGCAGTCGCTTCCTGAACGCAGTCTTGAGTGCGGCGACGTCATCCTCGGTGTCAGTCGACATGGCCGCGCTGCTCACAGAGCACGTTGCGCAGTTCAAAGCGACGATGTCGGTGCGCGACATCCTTGACGACGTCACGGGCGTGCGCAGCGCGAAGAAAGCGGTGCTGCTCGCGCGCGAGCTCGGGTTCCACACCGAGCTCCAGGACGTTGCGATCGAGTCGTGCTGGCGCTACGGCGACGACAGTGCGAGCAACAGCAACAGCAGCGCCAGTGATCGTGACAGTGATGATGTGAGCAAGTGGGACTATGAGCGCCTACTCGCGCACCTCGTGAGCAAGTGCGCGCCGCTGCAAGCGCAAGTCGCTGCTGCGGTTGTGAACCGCGTCGAGACGCCAGCGCTGCGGCTCGTCGCGTCGGTGAATGCGCAGACTGGCGCGATTGCAGTCGGCGTGGCCGCACTGCGCGCGACGCACGCATTCGCAGCGCTGCAGCCGCTGCAGTGCGCGTTTGCGTTCTACACGGCGCGGCACGCAGCGCACCCGGTCGTGGTCTCGGGCCCGATCGCCGACAGCTCGATCACAGCCGGCACGCTCTTTGGGAGCATCTTGACGCTCGCGCGGAACTGCGGCGCGCGGGAGTCTGGCAGTGCAGCGGTCGCGAGCAAGTGAGAAGTGCAAGTGAAAGGGCAAAGTGCAAGTGAAAGGGCAAGGTTGAAGTGACTGCAAGAGTGTGTGTCCTGACGAATCGTTAGAATCGTATCCGCTCGATGCGATATAGAAATAGAAACGGCGACGACTGACGGTACTGGTATAGCATCGATTGCAGAGTGGCGACGTTTTCCGAGCCCAAAACAAGGTTTGATTTGGGTGTATCCTCCTTCACGTGATATGATTCCCCCTCTTAAATTATTGTGGAGTTTGCTATTTGAAGCAAACTGTGGCGACGTTTTCCTAGCCATTTCTATTGTTATTTTCGCCACCCAAAGCAAGATTTGCTTTGGGTGGCGAAAATAATAGCAGCAATGGCTCGGAAAAGGTGGCTAGGACTCTCGTCAAACAACCGAAGCCGAGCCAAAAAATATACTGATTATCGTATACACTCAAAATATGAATATTCAACAAATATGTGATCAAAAATCAAATATCCATTTCAGGATTGACGAGTTTGTGTGATGGCCATCGTCGCGAAGAAGAACAAAGAGCGCCAGTGCGCGGCACGATGCGCATGTGCGCTGCATGTGTGTGCGAGCACGTCTGCAGCAGCCGATGCGCGCGTGCGTGTCTGCTTGAGCGCGTGCGTGTTGACACATGTGGTGATAGCGTCTGCGGTGCGCCTGCGTGCGTGCGTGTAAGTCCAAGTGTGTGAGCGAGCGAGCAGGAGGCTGCAAATGAAGCGACGAGTGACGACACCCTCACGCGTCGTCGGAGAACGCACCACCTCCGCACACATCGCAAGCCTTGCGCGTAGTCGAGTGGCCGTGGACGACGCATGCAGTCGCTCGTGCGCTCACATTTGCACTCAGTGCCATCGCACGCGAATGTGTGCACAATCCATTGTCGACACGCACAATGTCCTGCATGTCCTTGGATTCGCTGCAATGCTCGAACGCCGCCACAGACATAGGAGGCTACATGACCAACACACCCAAGGCGCGCACACACACGCATGTACACATGCTCACGTGCTGACCTCGCTCGCTCGTGCATTGTTGCGCGCGACCTCATGCGCTGACGGCATCGGTATCGCTACCGGTTTCACTCAACCATCGTGCGTCGATGCGCTCGTTCTTCGCCTTCTCTTCGCTCCTCATCACTCGCCGCATTCGCGAATCTGCTCCCGTCGACCAAGACCAAGCACAACCCACACGTCACCGCCGCCACCGTCGCCGAAAACACAAACTCGCCTGCCGATCACCTGGTCGCACACGCACACTCACTCACACTCACACAGAGACGCTTGCCAACGGCCGCTTCAAGCAGCTGCTGCGCCAATCGCTCCGTCACGCATCGAAAGAAGACGCCTCGCATACACGCACCTCCACGCCTAGTGCCACTTCGCACTGCGCATCATGACCCGCAAGCGCCGCATCACCAAGGCATCGCAAGCTGCTGCTGCTGTGGCTGTAGCAGCAGCGCCGCTTGCCACGACTGCTGCGTACTCACCTGCGCGCAGCACCACGTCGTCGCCGTTCATAGCAAACATCCTCTCACCACCGACGCCGAGCAAGAGCGCGTACGCGTCAGCGCAGTCGCTCCCAGTGCTCTCGCCGCCGCTCAAGAAGCGCGTGCATGCGCGCAACGACGCACGCGGTGTGAAAGCGCCGAGCCTTGAAGACGCACTCGACGAGTACGACCTCGAGTTTGGCTCGCTGCGCCACAACGTCAAGCCGGACCCGCACCTCCCGGACCCGTACAAGCGCGCAGCGACTGTGCTTCTGCACAAAGGCTCGGTCTACGACGCCATGCTCACGCGGGTACAGTGCACTGCGATGCCTCGTGTGGTAGTAGGCGCACAGTCGCTGTACTGACACTCGCGTCGCGTGGTCTGCGACGTGTGACGGACGCAGGCGCGCGTGCATCAGCACCAGTGCGAGTTCATTGCGCTGCAGGCGCTCGAGCACGAGAGCGAGTTCTTCCTGTGGCAGCGCGCGGGGACGCTCGGGTCCGCCGGCAAGCCACACCTCGTTGGGCCGTTCGAGAGCGCTGAGCGCGCAGTCGTGGAGTTCTGCGCCGTCTTCTCAGCCAAGACGAACTGCGCGTGGGCCGAGCGCCACTCGCTGCAGTACCAAGAGGGCAGGTACGGACCGTGCTCTTGCGCACGCAACGCCTGCGCATCAACCTGACTTGGCTCACGCTGACTGTGCCGCCGATGGTGCTAGCTTCACATGGATCGAGCTCGACTACTCGATGGGGACGCCGTACGCCGACGTCGCAAGTGCTGCGCTGCGTGACAGCGCAGGCGAGTACGACGAACCGCCAGCGCGTGGGCAGAAGCGCCGGCGCTTTGGCTCGAGCCGCAGTGCGAGTGCAGCCTCATCGACGTCGACAACAGCGTCGCTGACGCGGCAGTACAGCTTTGTCCAGGACTGGCCAACGCCGTTGACTGGCGGCAGCACCAGCAAGCGCTCGAGTGCGCTGCCGGCGTCGCGCTTGCACACAGAAGTGCAGACGTTTCTCCAGATGATCGCCGACCCGAACGAGCACCAGTCGTACAGCTACTCGGAGACCGAGGACGTGATGGAAGAAGCGCAGAAGATGCCGCTCGGTCGGCTGTCGAAGACTACGATCAAGCGCGTACGTTCCTGCGCACTCGATCTGTGACGTTCGCTTGGATCGCTCCTGACACTCGAATGGATGCTCCGATGGATGACGATAGGGCTACGAGACACTCGAGCAGATCTACGACGCGCTCCAGAGCCGCTCGACGTCGCGGACGCTCATTCTGAACCTCAGCAGCCACTTCTACTCGATCATCCCGCACCACACGCGCTTGGACGCGATCGACACGATGATCAAGCTCGGGAAGAAGGTCGCAATGATGGAGAGCGTGCGCCAGAACGTGCGCGGCATGAGCGCAATGGACGTTGTGCACCGCTGCACGCAGCGCAACTACCTCGACGAGTGCTACGACCTCCTCGGGTGCGACTTGGCGCCTCTCGCCGAGACCTCGAGCGCGTACGCGCACGTGCAAGCGTACTTGAAGAACGCGAACTGCTGCGGCTGGAAAGACGGCACGCTGCAGCTGCGCCACGTCTTCCGCGTCGACAACCCGAGCGACGCTGCGCGCTTTGAGCCGTACAAGACGTTCCCGAACCGCAAAGTGCGTTGTGCTCGTGCATCGCAGGCTTTGTGTGAGTGTAGCCTGACGCGCTGCGTGTGTGTTGTCAGATCCTGTGGCACGGCAGTCGCATGAGCAACTGGCTCGGGATCCTCACGGAGGGACTCCGCATTGCGCCGCCAGAGGTTGCGTCGAATGGCCGGATCTTTGGCAAAGGCATCTACTTCTCGGACAAAGCCTCGAAGGCGCAAGCGTACTGCCACGCGAGCGCGCGACATGGCGGTCAAGCGACGTGCGTGTTTGTCTTGAGCGAAGTCGCACTCGGCGACGTGAAAGAGATGGTCGCGTCCGACGAGAACGCCAAGCGCTGGATCCACGCGAGCAGCGGCGGGCACACAAAGACCACGAGCGCGTTCAACAGCTGCAAAGGCGTCGGGACGTGCCGTCCAGACGCGAGCGGCGACGTTGAAGACACAGACGGCGCGATCTGGCCGCTTGGGACACCGACGCCGGACACGGAGACCACCGGGCTGAACCACTCGGAGTACATCATCTACAACCCTGCGCAAGCGCGCATGCGCTACGTCGTGGTCGCCACGAGCGCCTACTGAGCGCGCTACTAGAGGTACGTACGTATGACGTCTGTGTGTGTGTGTGCATGTGCGCAAGTAGTCAGGTAGGTCGTTAGCCAGTCAGTCAGTCAGTCAGAGCGCCAGGGTACTGAGTGTGTCCACAAGCGCAATAGGGTTTTGTATCGAACTGTGTCGTACGCAGTCATTGTGTGAATCGACCTGGTAACGCGGCGCAGTTATTGAGTGAACATGGCGTGCAGATGTCGCCACTCCTCTCTCTCTCTTACTCGCGCTTCTTCGCGCGCGCCGTGATTGCTTCAAGACGCTCGACGAGTGGCGGGTGACTATAGTGATACGCACTGTAGAGCGCATCCGGGTTCATGTTGGACAAGTTCTCGATCGCGAGCTTCGTGAGGCCAGACTTGAGCGCGCGGTCGTGCCCAAGATCAACCGCGAACGCGTCGGCTTGGAACTCGTTCTTGCGCGTGTTGAGCGTCATGAGGAACGACAGGACGTGCTCGACTGGCGCCCACACGGTCTGCGAGAAGAGCAGGAAGCCAATGAGCACGGGCTTGGCATCCGTGGCAAAGCCAAAGCTCGCAAACAGCGCCGCGTCGTGCATGCAGAGGCCAAAGACGTAGAAGCACGCAAACGTGTAGACTTGCTGGATCACAAAGCCCTGCGCTGTGTGCCAGAGCTGCCAGTGGCCAAGCTCGTGGCCGAGGATCGCAACGATCTCGTCGTCGGTCGCTTGCTCGAGCAACGTGTCAAAGAGCACGATGCGCTTGCTCTGGAACAAGCCAAAGAAGTAGGCGTTGCTGTGGCTCGAGCGCTTCGAGCCGTCGCAGACAAAGAGCTTCGCGAGCGGGAAGCGGAGCTGCGATGCCAGCGCTTCAATGCGCGTGCGGAGGTCGCCGTCTGGCAGTGGCGTGAACGTGTTGAAGAGCGGCATGATGAGCACGGGGTAGAGCGTGAGCATGACGAGCGAGAAGACGAAGAGGAACGCCCAGACGTAGAGGTAGAAGCGCTCGCCGCCCGCCCGAATCACGTAGATGAGCGCCGCGGTGACGGGGTACCCGATCGCAATGAACAGCCCAAAGCCCTTGAGCTTGTCGACGACGAAGAGCGCGAGCGTCTGCTTGTTAAAGCCATGGCGCGCTTCGACCACGAACGTCGAGTAGAGCGCGAACGGGAGACTCACGACCGTGTCGCGAATGGATGTGAGCGTGAGGAGCATGAGCGCCAGCGCGATCTCGTTCGTCGCGTCGACGCCGAGCAGCGTGAGCGCGCGGCCGCTGAGCGTGTACATGAATGGCAAGTACCCGAGACAGAGCAACGCAGTGGCTTCGAGCTGCGAGTAGGCGCCCGAGACAAAGCTGAACGCGCTCTTGTCGAGCCCATAGGCGCGGCTCTTGTCAAACTTCTCAAGCGTCGCGGCGAGGAGTGAGACTTGCGGTGGCGCAGCAGCACTGTCGGTCGGTTCCGTCTTGACGACGTCCTCACTAGTGCTACTCTCATTCGTTGTCGCCTGCTTGTGCTTGTTCGTTGTGGGCGAGAACGTCCCGAGCGCACCGAGCGCGTCGGCGAGTGGCTGCGGGAACGCAGTCTCTTGGAGCTTGCGGTGCTGCCGAATGTCCAAGTACGTCTCAAAGACGTACACTGCAGTCATGAACACGAGCGCCGCTTGGAAGTATGGCACGGAGCTCGGCGTCCAGCCCTCCTGCGTGTAGTACGGCGCGCTCCACCAAGCGAGCGACGCAGGCGGCGGCGACGTCAGTGACGTGTCGTTCATGATGGTCGGCGTCTTTGTGGAAATGATCGCGTTTCGATGCATTTGACTGAGCTACACTATCACGTGTTTAAAGTACGAAAACCCGGTTACATACGATTTGTGGCTTCATAAAAGTACGATAGTTCGATAAAGTACGATGTTCAAGAAGCTCAACCGACTGATGCTTTGACACCAAAGACAAGAAGAGACGTGTCGACGACAGCCATGGTGGCGCCGACGCAGGAGCTCCTCGCGCGCGAATGGCGCGCACTGCCGCTTGTTACGCGCGCTGCTGCTGCTGAAGGCGATACGGCTAGCGACACACAAGAGCTGGAGATCGACGCGGACGCGCTCGCTGCGCTCCGCAGTGTGCGGGCACGCTCGATTCACGTGCTCGGGCTCTTTGGCCCGCAACACACAAACAAGCGGCTCTTTCTCCGGACGCTGCTGCGCTCGTCGTGCGACTTTGCAGCACCTGCGCGATCGGATCGCAACGTGCTGCTCTGGCTCTGGCTCCCGACGCACACGACAGACACTAGCGCAAGCGACAGTAGCAGCAGCGACGCAGAGAACGTCAAGCTCGTGATCTCGACCGGAGCGCGTGCGGACGAGACGCCGACAGACCGCAAGCAGCGTCTCGCGCTCTTGCTCCTGCTCTCGTCTGCGCTCGTGTATAATGACGACGGCGAGATCAACACGCAGGCGATCGAGCGCCTCGACTGGCTCGCCGACGTCGCACAGATCTTGCGCGTGAAGGCGAATCAAGACGAGACGGGCGTTGGTGCGTACGACTCGAGGACCTTTGGACGCTAGGGCACTAGGACGCTAGCTCTGTCCGCGCGCACCCTCGTTCGTATGCTCACACTGTCGCTTGGCTGCTTGCGTGCCGACTACAGCGACGGACTTTCGGCAGCACGCACCGAAGCTCATCTGGCTCATCCAGAACGTCAAGCTCAAGTGGCTCACTGGCGACGACGGCGCGAAGCTCACGCCGCTCCAGGTACGTCAGGTGTCGCGCATCGTATCGTCCAGTCGACAACGCGCAGTCTCATTACGGACCATCACTCTCATGCTGGCCAATGGCTTCACTTTCCTCACCTTGTCGCTAGTACTTGGAGCGCAGTCTCGAAGACGAAGGCGGCTACAGCGACGCTGTCGCGCAGCGCAATGCCAATCGCATGTACCTCCACGCGTACTTTCCGACGCGCGAGTGCGTCGCACTGAGCCGTGCGCTCGAGAGCGTCTCAGCAGTCGCAGCGCCGACGACTGAGCGCGAGGCACTCCGCCAACCGTTTGTTGATGCGATCGACGCGTTCTACACAACGTACCTCTCACAGAAAGCGAGTGCTGCGACTGCACTGCCAGCGAAGCAGCTCATGGGGGCTCCACTGCGTGCTGAGCAGTTTGCGCTCGTGCTCGAGACGTACGTGAACGCACTCAATCGCGCCGCGCTTCCGACGATTGCGCTCGCGTCGAGCGCGCTGCTCCAGCACAGAATCGCTGACGGCTTCGCGACTGCGACGCGAGTGTACGACGACGCAATGGCAGCAGTCGCTGCGTCGCTCGATGCAGACCGACAGGCGCTATCCGCACACGCGCTCTATCTCGCACACGCCCGCGGCGTCCAGAGCGCAGAGATCGGGCTCCAGGATCTTGCTGCGCAGCTGCCCGAGTCGCTGCGCAAGACTGCGTTTCGCGATCGGCTGACCGAGTGGCGCGCGTGCACGAAGGAGACGCTCGCCGCGCGGACGCAGCAGAACGAGACGCTCTCGACCGAGTCGTGCGATGCGCTGCTCACGGAGCTCTTGCCGCACAACTTGGAGGCGATGGCGAGCGACCTTGCGAGCAAGTACGTCCGCTTACGAGTCTTGCAGGACTGACTGGCTAGTTCCGCACCATCGCTCACCGTCTTGAGACTCTGTCTATGGCTCTAGACCGCGCGCGTCGTTCTCGGACGGACTCACGACGCTCCTCTCGCAGTACAAGTCGGACCTGCGCCAAGCCACAGACGCGTACTCGGCGCGTGCGAGCGGCCCGCGTGCGGACGCAGCGCTCGCGCAGGCGCTCGAGACAACAGTCTTGACGTCGATCCAGCACTGGGGCGACCTCGTCCTTGCGCAGTTCCGCACGCACGTGGACGCGCTCGAGAGCGAGCGCAGTGCTCTTGAGTGCGCGTGTGACGCAGTGCGCGTGAGCGACACGTACGCTGCGACTGCGTCAGCCGATCAGACGCGCCAGTACGACGCACAGCTCGCGACTGCGACGCAGGAGCTCTCTGCTTTGCGCGCGCGCTTGCGCGGCGACCTGAACGCCAAGACCGCAGCGCTCGAACGGCTCCGGACCGACCTCGACATGATGGCGCGCAAGCAGGACGTGCGCGTCCAGAACGCGACGAACGACATTGCGTGGTCGCGCAGCCGCACTGCGGAGCTCGAGCGCGCGGCACTCGTTGACCGTCCGCAAGACAGTGACACTGAGGACGCCAGCAGTAGCACGAGCGACGGTAGCCGCAGTGGCAGCGCGACGGCGCAGGCGATCTTGACCAAAGAGCGGAGCTTACATGACGAAGAGCGGTCGCTCCTGACGCAGCAGCGCGACCTCATGGACCGCGTCGCGCACCTCGAGCACGCGATCGCACAGGCGAAGAGCGCACACCTGCACGACGTCTTGGCGCGCGAGAACGCGCTCGCGCGCATGGCAGATGACCGCAAGACCGAGCACGCCGAGTTTGCGCGGCAGCTCAAGACACAGGCGAAGACCGACACGGGCGTGCTCAAGCTCGCGTTCGCCAAGACGCGCGCGAGCGTCCAGCGCGAGACTGAAGCCGCAGTGCGTGAAGCCGAGCGCTTGCGCGCACTGCTCGCGGACCTGAGCAGTCCTGTGAACCGCGAGGCTGCAAAGACATCGGAGCGCAACCGCGCGTTCTTTAGCGCCATGGCGCTGCCGATGCCTGCTGTCCCAGTCTTCCCGCCGAGCGCAGATGATGCGCGTGACGAGAGCAGTGCGAAGGCAACGCGCCGCGCCGCGACGTTCATGGACGTCTCGACGACGTCCGCGACGCTCGGTCCCAACACTGCGACGCGCGTCGCAGCTGCGCGAACGGACAGCGCGATGTGCAAGCAGTCGTGAGGCCCCAGTTGCTAGCTCTCGATGATGGATCAGAGGTCTGGCGTAGTCATCCAACAGCCGCACGTACACTCGGAGCTAGCTAGCCGATCGTCCTGTGTTCGTCCTGACTCGTGCGCTGGTCGTATAACTATAGGCGCACGGTCGCTCGCTCCTGTCCTCTCTGACTGACTGACTCGTCATCACCGTCGTCGGGAGTAGGATGCTCACGAACCGCTGCGCTGCATGTCTGCTGCTCACCACCACGGGTCGCATCCTCGTGCAATGGGAGCTCGACGCGACGTTGCCGCTGCGGTACGCGCGGCTCGCGCTCCTCGTTGCGAGTCTCGTGCAGTTCTCGAAAGCCCAGGACTTTTGCGAACTCGAGCTCAGCAATGGCCACACGCTCGTCGTGCGCTCAGATGCTGCGGCGCAGCTCTCGTGCGTCGTTGTGTGCACGACGGGAGATAGCGAGCGCAAGCAGACGCAGAAAGCGCTCGACATGGCGCACCTCAAGAGCCTCGTGATCCTCACCGAGTTCCTCCGGTGCTACCGCGACGAAGTCGAGGCACTCGTTGAAGCGAGTCGCGCGAGTGTCGAGGACATGGCAGAGAAGTACACGCTCACGAGCGCACTGGCTGGTGGCAACGATCGCAGCGATCCTTACAGCAACAGCCACTACGACAGCCTCGACGGCAGCGGCAGCGGCAGCGGCAGCGACGGCACGCTCGATGCGTTCGTCGCGTTCCAGAACGACTTTGTCGCACCGATGATCGAAGACAACAGCGCCGAGAACATCCGCACGGGCATCTCGGACTCGGTCGCGCACGTCAGCGCAGCGCCAGTCGAGATCACGCAGCAGTTCCTCGTACATGCGGACTCGGGGCGGCGCCTGTACTCGCTCATGGCGGTGCCAAAGATCGTTTCGCAGCAGCAGAGTCGCCATCGATTCGTCGAAGAGAGTCTCCCAACGCAGCAGCTTCTCACGCGCCTTGCACGCGCACTGAGCGCGAGCTTCCCGATTCTCCAGCGCACGTCGCTACTCACGCGCTCGCGGCGCGATAGCAACGTCGGCTTTGCGAACTCGAGTGTGAGCTCAACAACAGTCGTGCTCCAGCTCCCAGACGCGACGGCGACAGCAACGAGCAGTCTCCACATTGCTGTCCAGATGCTCAGCGTACGCACTCACTTGCCTCGCTCTGCCCTACTGTCTCTTGGCACTAACGACGTCGTATCGATCACGGTGGTTCACCATCCCTCACTCACTCGTAGGCTGGGACGTTTGCGTCTGTGGTCTTCTTCTACGGCGCGAGTCCGTGCTTCCTCGGCCACGCAAGTGAGCTCGTGCGCACTGGCGACCTCCAGCGCGTGCTCATCGCCGACGCGCGCGGGAGCCAGCTCCTCGCACTCGTGCAGGAAGGCACGGTCGGGTCCGAGTTTCAGCTCCACGTCGGGTCTGACGGCGCGCCGGCGTGCGTCCTCGAAGCTCTCGAGAACACCGCTGCGCCGTGGACCAAGCTCTTTGACGCGACTGCGTGAGGCGAGCGACTCGTTCAGGCTCACGGAGGACTAGCTACTCCAGACAAGGTCTAGGACGCCAGAACACGCACTCGATGATATCCAAACGTACTACTGCATTGGTGCTACGTGCAGTGCCTCTCTCTACACTTGAGCTTGTCGCCTTACGACGCGGGGGCACTGGGCGTGACTGCTGCTGCTGCGAGTGCGCGTGTGTCCATGTAGCGCAAGATGTCGCGGTACCGCATCTCGCACTCGCTCCGCGTTGCGCCGTGCTCCATGTTCTCCAAGTGGTCCTTCACGAGCGCAAGGAGCCCTGTGACGTAGTGCTGCGTCACTTCCGGCGTCTTGGCTTCAAAGAAGAAGACGTACTAGAGACACGAGAGCAAGCGGCGTGCGAGCCGCTCGGGACGTCTCAGTCAAGCGAGCAAAACACCAGAGAGGGCAGGAGAGAGAGAGAGAGAGAGAGAGCAGCGGAGGTCCCTAGACCAACGACGCACCGCCTCCAAGATCTCGATGAACAGCGGCACTTGCGTCGATGACGCCGACGTCCCCGAGCATGCGTCCGTGATCCGGAGCGAGCGCTGGAGACACTCGAGCACGCGCTTGCCGTCTTCGAGGCTCGGATGCTACAGCGCCATCGTACCAAACCAGGTCGAGGGCCGTGAGTGAATGGCAGACCCAGAGCTAGGACTCTCGGAGCAATAGAGCTCTACGTACCCAGAAGAGGTGCGCGCACTGGAGCACCATGGCCGCTTGCTCGTGCTTCTTCAGCAGCTTCGCAGCGTGCTGCGTCGTCTTCGTCGCCACGACTTCGTAGTTGGCGCTCGAGAGCGCGCGTGTTGCACGCAAAGTGCCAACAAGGAGCTCGAGCGCGCGCCACTGCTCGCGCGAGTGCGAGATCTGGTCTTCGTACACAATGAACGCCTGCGTGACGAACTCGTACGCGATCGCCTCCAAGCCGCAGCGATCCGCCACGAGCGCGCACTGGAGGAACAGGTTCACGCACGTCACGGACATTTGCTCGAGCTTCGACGCGAGCGCCGTGACCATCTCGTGGACGAACTGGAGCACTTCGCGCGGCTGCGTCGTATACGTCACAGCCGCAGGACTAGCTGGCGCAGCCGTAGCGAAGGCTCTCGCCAAGGCAAGCGACTGGAAGATGAGTGGCACGAGCGTGAAGCGAATGCGGAAGACGCCGCCGTGGCCCATGGCGCGCCGCACGACCGCAAACATCGCAAACGTCACGTCCAAGTCGCGGGCGCGAACCAAGTGAATGACTTTCGAAAGCGTCGCTTGCTCGCGCTCAAAGTCGTCGCGGTCTGCGCCAGTTGGCTCGAGCGACAGCGGCGGATCGGCGGGGTCGTCGCGGATCAGCGGCGCGAGGACGTCCGTCGCAAACTCGACTTGCGCGACTGTCTCGAGCGGCGTCTGGCGCGCGAGCATCACGTGCGCAAACGCCAAGACCGCGCGCTTGCGCGCCGTCTTCCACGGCAAACAGGTCAAGAGGTCCGGCAAAGCGTCTAGGAGCATAACGTCGCTCACGCTCAGCCGCTCCATTGTCTGCACCACGAGCGTCTCAATCGCTTTGGTGACGACAGCCGCCTTGTCCGCGTCGTCGCGCCACGGTTGCTCGGTCACGTAGCGCAAGCAGCTCGTGAGGACTTGCGCTACGAACGTGGAGCGTGTGGAGAAGCACGCGAGCGTGAACGCCGTGAAGCGCGCATAGAGCGCCATCATCGATGCTAGCGACTGGCTCACTGCGGTCTTCTCAACGTCCTGAGGCGTTGCCAAGCGCGCGACTGCGTCCATCACGAGCGTAAAGAGCTGCTGCTGCCGCGTACTCGCCGCGTCTGCGTCAGTGCCGTAGATCTGCTGCGTCGCGAGTGGCGCTGGACCAGGCATCCCCATCGCCACGTGGTACGCAGTCAAACGCTCTAGCAAAGCCGAGACGATCGCTGCGACGTCGACACTGCTGTGGAGCTTCGCCATTGTGTCAAGGAGCTGGTCCAAGTTCTGGAGATGGTACTCGTCAGGGAAGACCTGGATCACGCAGTCCATCAAGTACTCCTGCGCAATGCGGTCGTTGCAGCTCACAACGATCGCTAGGACTTGCGGCAGGACCTGCGCTGCGTACACTGTCTGCGTGATGCCGTCCATGTGACTGAGACGCACGAGACTCGTGCCGACTAAGATCCGGAGGTCCTGCCGCTCCTTCTCGCGCGCGCTCTTGTCTTTGAGCGCAGTCCCGGTCTTCTGCGTCTGCATGCGGATCCACAGCCGGTTCGTCTCGCTGAGGTTCTGCAGGAGGAACGCGATCGCGTCGTCGACGCTCCCGCCGTCGCCTTCGTACGCGCTCCCGACGTCAGGGAGCTTGTCTTTCACGCAGATCGAGAGGTAGTTGCGCAGAAAGAGACCGCGGAGTGGGTACTGCACGCCCTTTGTCATCTCCACGAGGTCGGTCAGGACTTCGCGCGCGGGTGCTTCCTTCGACTTGATGTACACGGAGCCGACCGTAACGAGGAGGTACCTACGGGTACACGTACAGGTTACATGGAGGTTATACAAGTGTCCAAACGAGCGCGACACAATGAGTGCGCGCGAGAGAGAGAGAGCGACGTACAGCCGTGGCAAGACGTTCCCGCTGCTCTGGACGCGCTCGTAGAGCGACCGGATCGACGTCCCGGACTTGTGCAGCTCTTCGACGTAGCTCTCCAAGTGCCGCAGCTCGTCGAGGACTTGCATGTCTGCGAGAGCGCATCATCGCAAGAGAGACCATGCGTGAGTCGACTGCTGTGTGTGTAGTCAGCCGCTCTCTCGCTCGCCTAGAGAGACAGGTAGACAGATAGACAGGTAGACAGTGCTCATGATGGGTGTGACGATAGAGAGCGCGTGCGTGAGAGACGTACAGAGCTGGTAGTAGTTCTTTGGCGAGAGGAGGCTCGTGCGCAGCTCGCGCAGGAGCTCTGCAGCGTGTTTGAGCACGCCGTTGATCTCGCCAGTGTCCATCGCCCGCTTCATGCGGAACGCTTGGTCGTGCGCATTGCGCAGAGCCTCTTTGAGCAGATCTTCTTGGCCTTGCGCATCGAGCACAAACGCCTTGGCAGCGTCCATTGCGACTGCTGCTGCTGCTTACAACGATGAGTGGCAGCGACAGAGGTGAGTCCATTGCTAGCTCGCGTGAGCGCATACGCATCGCGCAGCAGCTGCACACATCACAGACACACGTACATACACAGCGCGCTCGCCTCGAGGAGCTCTTGAGGAGCTCTTCGTGCGACTTCAAAGAAAATCTCAAGGAAGGATTGAAATGGTACCGTGTACCGTTTTGGGCAGATTTGTGCATGTGGGCCACACAAATAGAATCAAACGGGTTATTTGAGTCGGCACTCAACGGGTTAAATAGATCTCTATTGCGCGATGACTTGGCTGCTTGCATGTGCATGCGTGCGCTCTCTCTCTATGATACACGATCGATCCGCGACACCGTGCGCTAGTAGAACTTGCGCGGCGCGAGCGTCACGAGGCGCGTTCGCAGCGCGAGCATCACGAGCAACTGCTCCTTGCGCTTGACGCAGCAGAGCTCTTTCACGAGCTTCGTGATCACGATCTGGAGCTTGCTCTGCGACGACTCACGCAGCTCAATGATCACGCGGACGTGCTCGAGGAGCGAGACCTCTTCGTCGCGCTCTTCGTAGAGCTCTTCGAGCTGCTCTTCGCGGCTGCGCACGTCGTCGCTCGAGAGCGCACAGGTGTCGTCCGCGAGCTCGTCCTGCACTTCGCGCATGTACTCGTCGATCTCCTGGAGCCGCACGAGGCTCTCGTCGAGGTCCTGGCGCGAGAGCGCGAGCTCGCGCCGCGTCGCTGCGAGTTCGTGGTGCAGCGTCAGGATCTGCGTCTGCAGCGCGCGTGATGACATCGTGAGCTTCGCAGCGAGGCGCTCGAGCTCGTGCGCGGTGAGTGTCTGGGGTGCGGTCGCTTTGTGCATACTGGCTGGCGCTGCGTCCTGCGTCCTGTGTCCTGTGTCCTGTGTCCTGAGGCGTGCGGAATGGGGAATGGCGCTCCGAGTCGCCATTGCGATCGGTGTTGTCGCTACGCTCGCCAGCGAGCAAGCAAGGCGAGTGCCTGCACACATCGTGCGTGAATACGGACAGGTGCACACGTTCGGCTCGTTTCTGGCGCTCGCGCTCAGACAAACGGACATCCGCACATGGCTTTCGCGCAAACAACTTGGTGGCTGTAGCGAATCCGAGAAAGTGCATGGTCGAAAGTAGCGGACCAAATCAGTTCTGGTCAGCTCATACGACGTTCGATGCGCTGATGATCATCGCGAGGACAGCTTGCTTCTGGCTTGGTACATACAGTGTCGATCTTCATGGACCAGACCAGGCTCAGGCTCTCGCAGGCTCTCGCAGGCTCTCGCAGGCTCTAGGCGGCGCATGGCGCCTGCTCGACGAGCGCAATGAGCGCAATGCGCAGATTGCCGAGCACACGTCATAGAGCGGCGCCATGTGGTGCGCAGCGCGTCGCAGTCGTTGACTGGCGCTCCTGCTCTGTTGCTGCTTATTCGCCTCATCGCCGCTCGCTCGCTCGTGACAAGCGCGCCGCGTATGCAGAGCGCGGGCACTGCTGGCGGATCATCATCAACCATCACCACCATGTCAAGCAATCCTAAACGCACAAGCGAGCGATGTGTAGCGATGTGTAGCGATGTGTAAGCGCGAGGAGATTACCGGCGCAAGCGCACGTCCAGTCCCCAATCTCGCTGATCTGCTTGCCGCTGGACGGATCTCCATGGACGCTGCCGCCTCTGCTGCTTCGCACCACGGCTGCTGCTGCTGCTGGTTCATATCAACCGACAGCGCAATGTGCAACGCCGCGATCGCCAAACCAGCAGCACCTCAGCAAGCAGACCGTGCGCGCTGTCGCCTTCTTCTTCTTCTTCGCCTTCGCCTTCGTCTTCGTCGTCCAATCCAACGCTCGAGTGCGACTGCAAGCGCGCTTCCCGCTCCGCAAAGACTAAGAATGCCGGTGTGTGTTATCATCATCATCCAAGGCGCACCGACCAGTGCCGCTGCTTTTGGAGCAAGAACACGAGAGCATGCTGGTGCTCATGCGCGCCTCAGCGCTGCTGCCTCGCTCGAGATGACTCCAGACGACGAAGCGGTAGTAGATCAGAACGCGATCCGTTTGCTTGTCTGCACACACACACACACACACGGCAGCATAGCGACCTCGTCGAAGACGCTCGCTCAAGAGAGAACGAGGTCGCTGTCTCCTGATGCCGCGCGCCATTGCAACGTGCGCGCGCATGATGCGAGCAAGCAAGGGAACGCCGCCTTCTGGTATCGCACGCACAGCACGCTCAGCAGCAAGCGACCGCGGTCGCGGGTGTGCGCTGATGTGGAGCAGTCAAGCGAAATCAGCAGATTCTGGAAGCGCGAGGGCCGTGATTCTCCAACAAATCAGCACAAGCGAAGAGAGAGAGAGAGACTCATCGGTTGTTGATGCTCCTCGCACCGACGGCATCGTCGATGGCGTCACGATCGACAGTCACGTTCGCATGGCTCGACCACGACACGCTCTCGACCTACGCATGCACACGCACACTCACACGCTGCCTACGAGTCGCCAGCAAAGTCGCCGCCGTCGTCGCCGCCCGTGTCGCCGCTAAACTCGAACGTTGACGCAGCCACGCCGCCAAAGCCGCCGCCCGAGTCGCCGTCAAAGTACGACGTCGTCGTCTCGCGCGAGTTGTCGCCGCTGAACGCCGAGCCGAGGAACACGCCAGCGCCGAGTCCTGCGAGTCCGCCGAGCGCACCAGCGGCAAAGGTACTGCTGCTGTTGCCACCCGAGTGTTGGTACCGGTTGTCGTCGTCAAACACAGGCGGTGCCGATGGGTACGCGTACGACGGGTACACTGGCTGCGCGACTGGCGGCTGGCCAGGGTACGTGCCGTACTGCGTTGTCGCTGGCGCGTAGTAGTCGCGCTCGCGGTGGCGCTTGCGCTTCTCCGACGCGCCGCAGCAGCAGCAGCACACGCAGCAGAGCAAGATGAGCAGAATCACGATCGTCGATACCTTGGGCGACTCGGAGCTCGTCGTCGTATGCGTCACGGAGCGCACGTTTGGACTGCTCGCAGTGCCAGACGCAACGACCAAGCGGCGACAGCGGCAGTTGTACACGTTCGTGAGCACGCACTGCGCGTCAGCTGGACAGCAGCACGGCGCACCGGACACGAGCGTCTGGCAAAACTGTCCAGGCGTGCCACGGAACGCCTGGTCGCACTGCCCTGTGCGCTGACAGAGCCCACAGCCCGAGACAGCGGCGGAGAGGTGCGCGTGCTCGGCGGCGTCAAAGACCTCGTCGCTGTGCTCGGTCGCATGCGCGCGCTGCTGCTCCGGCGAAGAGGTGGAGGCGATAACTGCAGCAGTAGACACGTGCGCAAGTGCGAGCAGCAGCAATGCGCAGAGCAGCACGAGCCGCGTCGTCGCCATCGCCATGTTCGCGCACGAGAATCGCAAAGTCGCTGCTGAATGGCGTTCTCGCTTGCCGCGATTTTCGAAACGGCTGAGTTGGTCTGAGAATCACGATAGTGAAGAAACCAAGTGCGCACATCACTGTGGATGGATGTGGTCACTGGAGCACCGCCTTGAGGACGCAGTGCGATGCAATCGATCCTTGCGCCGCAATGCGTCTGCCATTGTCCATGGACTGATAGTGAGAGCCACCCGACGTTCGACGTCCTCGAAGGTCTCGGTGTGAAGTGGTCGAAAGCGCAATGCAGAGTGCGACAGCAGCGTACGATCGAGGAACTCGCGGTTGTGCGTCCACTGGAGCAAGCCGCCGCAACGTCGGCATGTGGCCGAAGCATCATCGAGTGGCAGCTTGGCCCAGAGCTGCACAGATGTGCCTTCGTCGCGACGACCATGACGACCACGACGACCTCGACGCTCCGCAGTTGGTCGGACGCATGAAATGGCATCTCCTTCGCGATGCACTTGAGCGCGTTGAGCACCGCAACACTTCGTGAAGTGTCCAGGAGCAGCAAGGGATCAGGGCACGGTCTATAGCTATTTCGTCAACGGTGCAACACAGCGTATTACTGTGCTCGCATAAAGTATAGCGCCGTGCCAACAGCACAAACAGATCGCGCACAAAGATCAAAATCGCTGGTCAACATGAGCGCCGAGCGCGTCTTCGTCGGTCTCGAGACGTCCTTCAGCTATGACCTGCCTGCGACGCTCGACAAGGTCCGCATGCGTGTGTTTGTGCGCTCGCTCACTCTCTCTGGTGCTCCATTGTAGCGAACCTGTCGATCGCAGCACCAACGCTCACAAACAGTTGCGACGAATGTGCTGCAGGTGTACGAAGACAAGATGAGCGGTGTGATCGCACCGCTCTTCCATCCACGGTGCGTGTGCATCTGTGCATGTGCTGCAGCCTTCACACGCTGCTCTTGCTCACTCGCTCGCTCGTCTCCTTTCTCTGTCGCTGTCTCTCACCCACTCACTCACTCATTTGCAGATTCAAGCGCGACGACCTCGGTGTCTCGGACGCGCGCGATGGTCCGCAGTCCCGTACGTCCTTGCGCTCTCTCTCGTTCTCTCGCTTACTCGGCCACCAATCCACTGCACTCGACGCACTGACTGCTGTACCCTATCGCCTCGCTCCTCCAGGCTCGGATCTGGTCATGGACTCGCGCGGCTGGACGTCGTCGGTCGTGGGTCAGGTGTCCAAGTGGATCAACCTCGACACCACGTGTCCGCGCGCGCGGCTCGCAGCAGAGAAGGTATTCAAGCAAGAGGTCGCGTGGGCGTCGCACCTGTCGGTGCCTGCAGTGCTCCTCCCGACGCCGCGGCAGCACACGCGCTCGCCCAACTACGCGCGTGTGCTCAACCAGTCTGTCACACAAGCGCAGTACTTGCAGGTGCGACTGCATCTGTGCAATTGCACCGGTCGTTACTGTAGAGCCACCTATGTGACCATCACTCTCGTTCGGTGTCCAATGGCTACAGTTTTGGGTGCGCATTCCGCTGTCGTACCGCGTTGGGACTGGCGCACGCGCACTCGCACGCGGCGGCCCTGGCTTGCAGCACGACGAAGAAGTCGCACTGGACGACGATGCTGGCGTGAGCCCGTGGGACGCGTGGCACGCACTGCGCGCTGCGTGCGAGTACCACCCGAAAGTGCACGTTGCGCTCGAGATCACAGCGGACTTGCCGTCGACTGAGGACCTCAAGCGCTGGCTCGGCGAGCCCGTTCGCGTACGTCTTGGTCTCGATCTTGCGTGTGTAGCAGTCGAGAGAGTCATTCGGGCTGTATATAGCGACTGACTGGCGATGGCTCCAACTCTGTGGTGTGTGAACTAGGCGGTGATCATTCCCACGAGCATCTTCCTCACGAACCGCAAGGGGTACCCGACGCTCTCGCAGCGCCACCAGCAGTTCATGGCCGACGTGTTCAAGTACAACGTCCAGTGCTACTTCACTGGTCGCCCGCGCCACCGCGGGAGCTACTTGCCGTACGTCCAGTACATGCACTTTCTGTATGGCAAGAAGGACCCGATGGACCCAAAAGCGCTGTTCGAGGCGCCGTACCTCGACTACTTGCAAGCGCCGCTGCAGCCGCTCATGGACAACCTCGAGTCGCAGACGTACGAGACGTTCGAGCAAGACGCGTTCAAGTACAATCAGTACGAAAAGGCGATCGCCAAGGCGTTGGCCGCGACGCCAGTCGACAAAGAGTCGGTCGTGATGGTCGTTGGCGCTGGCCGCGGTCCGATCGTGCGCTGTGCGTTGCGCGCTGCTGTGACTGCGAACCGCAAGACGCGCATGTTTGCTGTCGAGAAGAACCCGAACGCGGTGATCACGCTCCGGAACCTCAAGATCTCGGAGCGCTGGGACAACGTCACGATCATTGCGTCCGACATGCGCCACTGGCAGACGACTGAGAAGGTAGGACGAGGAGCGAGTGCGCTGCTATCGAGTGCTGAGTGGCTGACGCTCGCTTGCGCACGTAGGCGGACATCATGGTGAGCGAGCTCCTTGGGTCGTTCAGCGACAATGAGCTCTCGCCCGAGTGCCTCGACGGTGCCCAGGCGTTCCTCCATGGTACGTCCTCTAGCTCCTCTCTCTCTCTCTCTCTGCTGCCTTCAGTCGTCTCTCGTGTGCCATCGTGGCCTCCTCACGCAGCTACCTCGCTCTACTGATCCATCGCGCTACAGAGGACGGCATCAGCATCCCAAGCGCGTACACGTCGTACGTCGCGCCGATCATGTCGTCGAAGCTCTGGAACGACGTGAAGGCGCACGAGTCGCTTAAGAACTTTGAGACGCCGTACGTCGTGCGCCTGCACAACATCTACGCCATTGCGCCTTCCGAAGCGTGCTTCACGTTCACGCACCCCAAGTTCCACGCGCGCATTGACAACCGCCGCGCGACAGACATGGCGTTCACCGCCCGCGCGAGCGCAGTTGTTCACGGCTTTGCAGGCTACTTTGACGCCGTGCTCTACGACGACGTCACGCTGAGCATCAACCCGCAGACGCACTCGGACGGCATGTTCAGCTGGTTCCCGATCTACTTTCCACTGCGCACGCCAGTGGCAGTCGCCAAGGACGAGCGCCTCAACGTGCACTTTTGGCGCCTCGTGGCGAACCACCGCGTGTGGTACGAGTGGGCACTGAGCACGGGCGGAGGCAGCATGGCGCACCAGTCGCCGATCCACAACCCAAACGGCCGCTCGTACTGGATCGGGCTCTAAGGCGGCTATGGCAGAACTAGGAGGACTACTGGGCTGACGATGACGATGGTGTCGCCACCTCACGGACTAGAACAGGTCGCAATGAAAGACGTGCGATTAGGACGCTAGGGTCGCTGACTCTCGGAGTCGCTACGAATGCCTCACAGCTCGTCGCGCGACTCGCTGGCTGCCACTGCTCCAGCTGCAAGCGTGGCCGCAAGTGCGTCGCTGTGATCGCGGAGCTCGCTCTTGCTTCCTGCTTCCGTCTCTGCGTCTGCTGCTGCTCGCACAGGCACAAGTGCGTTCCAGGACGCAAGACTCGCGCCTGCGACGGTCACGTAGTGGCTCTTGAGCGTCTCCGTCTGCCCGGCGTTGAGCGCGAACGTCTTGAAGAGCTTCTTCACGACTTTCTCCTTGCGGTCCTGACGCGCTGGCCACGCCGATAACGTTGCGAGGCGGTGGATCTGCTCCCACGCGTCTGCGATCGCGTTCCGAGCCTCAAAGTGCACAAGGCTGAGCGCTGAGCCTTGCTCCTGGAGCTCGACAAGTCGGAGCGTCGTCGTCGACGAGATGACTGCTGAGAAGATCGTGACGTTGTAGCCGAGCCAGTCCTCTGGCACAGACGCGTGCGACGACACGCTCGCGCTGCTGCTGTCCGTGACAACGAGCGCTGCGATCGCACCAGCTGCTTGAGCAGCAGTGACCATGTCGAGCACAGAGCATCCAGCTTCAGCGCCACTGCCTGCAATGAGCGCGATCTGCCCGTCGAGACGTGGCATCGGCTCGGTGTCGGCGTTCTGGCACACGACAGACGAGTGCAGGAGCGATGAGACGGAGAGTGCAGTGCGCTGCGGCATCACGCCGCCAAACGTTGAGGCGAGGAAGTCGCCAATGACCGACTGGTCGGCGCTCGACACCACTACGCCACTGCGCACGAGTGCGTTCGTCATGTACGTGCGCTCGGGCGTTGTGCGTGGAGCACACGCGTACGGGTTGCTCGTGCATACCATGGGCAAGAGGCGGCCGTACACACGCTCGTGGGCGACTGCTGCGCGCAAGAGTGCGCCTGCAGACTTGCGCACCATCACAGACGGGATCTGGATGTCGCCGTCGTCAGTCAGTGCGACTGGGCGACTCACACTATCGTCCGAGTTCACGACCACGAGTGCAGCAGCGCCAGCAGACTCGGCAATGCGAGACTTCTCCTCAAACGTGCACTCGCCTCGGTCGACGACGAGCGCAACGGAGCGGTTTGCGTTCGCTGCGTCAAAGATCGTGTCTTGCTCGCCGTCCTCGAGCGCGTCGCAGCCAAAGCGGTTGTCGCGTGGGAAGTAGAACTCGACTTCGCGCTGAACCATTGGACCACCAAAGCTGTCGCGAAAGTACTGGATCGGTGCGACGCCATGGCGGAGGTAGATGCGACCCCAAAATGGCTCGGGAGCTGCAGGCTCGGTGCGTCGCGCAACGCTATGTGCGGTTGACGTCGTAGTCGCACTCGTCGTGTCGGCAGCCAGCAGCTCTCCATTGGCAGCGGAGAAGCCGAACGATGCGGAGAGCGCGTACGTCGCAGAGAGGAAGAGCGAGCGCTTCATCGTGGAGATACGATTGCAAGGAATGAGTGCGACAAGAGACGGAGGCAAAGGTGATGTTGATCTGGTCGCGGACACTTGAGCAATGTGCGCGACGACGACGTGGTGATCATGTGTGACCTGGACGAAAGATCGCGGCGACGCTTCACGCACATCAAGGGAGCACCGAGACGTTCGCGTTAAATACGACGAAGAAATACAACGATTTCGGATAAACAAGCACGCCTAACGTAACTGCATCAAGCCACACATCATTCGCAAAAAGGCAACGAACCAGTCAGAATACAACCGACCCTCTGGCTGGAGCTCTAAGCCGCGTCCGAGCACTCTTGTTATATCACACGCGCGCACTACGAACGTACACAAAGCCAGCGAAAAACTATTCAAACAAGGCAGATTGCCGCACACCGCACAAAGCACACCGCACACCACGCACCGCAAATACATCACACTGTACACAACAAACCACACATCACACGGCGCTCGCAACAATATCACTCGACAACTATGTAGTCTGTACAT
>JAASFT010000410.1:0-20624 GCA_023333885.1 Globisporangium parvum
CGCAGCACGTGTACGCTGGTGGACGGCAGTACGACGACGTCAACGAGCTTCGGATCGCTGTAGGTGCAGCCTGGGACGCAGTGACGCCAGAGCAGCTTCAAGCACTCGTCGATTCCATGCGCAATCGATGTATGAAGGTCTCGCAAGGTCAGGGAGCATACATTTTGTATTAGAACGCGCATGCCACTTGCTAGGAGCGTTCAATACCAATTTTTCATTCATTGTTCACGATTCGTGTCACCCTCTCAAAAGTGATTATTTGTCACAGACCAAGCAATAGTGCTCCAATCAGAATGATTTTTGGTGCAAAATATCGCCTGTTGCGTTGACTCCATTTTCACGCATTTTCATCGAAAAATATGCAAATTTGATTTTCACAAGTCCAGAAATGCCCATGTTCACAAACCACTGTCGCGGACTGTAGATCACAACTCTCAAACCCCTCACCCTATCGCAGAAGGATTTGTGGATTCTACGAGAATGAATATATTTAAATGTTCGAGAGACACCTCCATTTTCGCAATAGTAAAGGACTATTTCGTTCTGTTCTTGTTGAAGCATTTCCACAACTTGCACACAACTATGAAATTTCCTACGTATTGAGGGATTGCACTATGGAAATCATACAGCTCATATTTGACCAAATAATGTACATTTAAACACACTTTACCTCGCCGAGCTAGATTTCAACAAATGTTGAGCTGTTTTTATCTTGTCAGGTCAAATTTGAATGCCAACTTTGACAATTCTCTCAACTAGCTTGTATTTCAAGGACTGTTTCCAGACTCTATTGCCCCACAAATGTTGTACTTGACACCATCAAATGGATCGCAAGAGTCGAATTTCAGTGGGCTTTTGTCGATGGAAAAATGGGCACTCCTGTAGAGAAGCCTTGTTGGGGATATAAGTTTGAGACTATATTTGATACTAATCGCAACAAAGATACAAATGCAACATTCAGTTTTAAACAGGGTGGTACTTTTTGCACGCTGACACAAATCCCTCAAAGAGATCGAGGTTGCTCACCCTCGAGCCAATGTACCACGAGCGCCAGAGGAACTCGTCCAGGTGCGACTGCAACTGCTTCTTGGGCACGCCGCGCATTGCCTTGATGAAGCGCTTGAGCCGGATCTCCAAGACACCCTCGATCTTGTTCGTGTGAACCCCTGTCACTGGATCGACGAAGTGCTTGTCGTGGCAGACTCAGCGGTGGGTGTACTGCATCTCCTTGAGCAGCTTGTCCGTCTCCAGCGAGTGCGTGCGCTTCTCGCCCGTCGCTGTCTTCACCTCGCACACATACGCTTGTCACATGTCTGAGTGAACGACAGAGCGAGCGCGCGCATGCTTCTTGATCGGCGGGAGGAGCACGGCCTTGGTTATCTTCTTGAACGTGATGACGCCGAACCAGCGCTTGGTCGCTCGGTCCACCCCACCGAAGAGCCAGCGTCGTTTCGCTTGCCCTTGCCGAACTTGCTCTTCTTCTTCACGCTCGTTTCATCGATCTCCACCACGAGACCTGGCCCGCCGATTAGCGCTCGCAATGCACAGCATGCAAACAACAAGTACAAACGATGAGCGCGTGCACCGACGCATGTACTCATCGAGCGCGACGCACTCACCTGCATGTTGCAGCATGCCATCTCGCGTGACGCGACAGCGCGGCAGCGCTGGAACCACTTGATCGCTGTCTTCTCCGCCACGCCCACACACTCGCTCGCCACCATCACCGACACGCCCGAGCACCACGTGAAGACGAGACGAACACACGTTCGCAGCGACAAGCGACTCGCCTCGAACAGAGAGCCTGCGCGCACACTTTACTAAACCTCGCAGCCTTTGCTAGCGCTCCGCCAGCGAGCCGACGACAGGTACGGATTCATCGAGGAGTCGCACATTCTGCAGAGCATGTCAGATGCGAGGAGGCCGTTCGTCATGCACCATCGCTTCGCTGGTTGTCGCTGACATCACGTGCTTGTAGTCGAACACAGCTGAACCGGTCTGGATGTACTCGTACAGCGAAGTCGTGTTGATGTTGAGCATCTTCAGGCTATATTCGTTTGTGTGAGTAGTCCTGTTCGCAAACTGGGGCTATTTGTGTGAGAGGACGACGAGCCATTCAAACGAGCGCGAATCCTGGGGCTATCAGTATTTCCCGCGCAAATATTGACCTGTTTGAGCTCGAATATATATTTTCCTTCACCAACGGCTCAATTGTTTGAAATGAATTGTGAATAAACGTTGGCAGGTTCAAATCGATGTCTCAAAATTTATAGGAGTGCCGAAAAATGAAATCTTGCATTGCGATATAAAAATGCGTACCAAATGGTTTTAAAAGGAGGGAGTCGCCAAGAAGAGGGTATCTATATGTGCTGGCCTCTGAGCTGCGGTCAAAACTACTTAAACTGAGTATCTATCGTGCGAGTGCCAGCAGCGCAGTCGAGTGTTGTTTTGATCTGTGCGGACGACGAGCCGCTTGAGGCGAGCAGTACGACTGCGCGGCGCTCGCGCGAATCGAGCGCTGGTGTGCGGCCGCCACGAGGCCAAGTTCTGTAGGTGTTGGGTGCAAGGAGGAAGCGGCGCACGACGTCACGTGAACGCTCGAGACGTTCCGCGATCTTCGTCACGGTTATGCCCGCGGCGAAGAGCGCGAGGATCGCTCCTTTCTCCTGCTCGGTGAGCGGCGGTCCGTGCTCCATGTCGTTCATAGCGATAATGGAAAATGACTAAGATTTTGTATGGCTGCTTTAGCGGCGTAAGTTTTGTCCCATGCCAAAATCACATTGGTGTATAGAAAGTTTTCGTGTGTTTCGAATTGGATTGTGCCGCTCGCTGCTTTTGATTCAGCTTGTTTTTCTGTCGTTGGGCACAGTATGAGGTTCAAAAATCGAGTCTTGAACTCACAGCAACGAAATATGTGAGCGTCGTACATTTTTGTCCACCACTTAAAATGCAAACTCTCTCTATTGCTGAGATAAGCAAAAATTTCGTCAGATAAGAAGGCTGACACTCAAGCCCACTCAAGCGAGGGAGTGTTTACTACTTGAACTGAGTATCGACCGTGGTCACACTGTACTGCTTTGAATTCCGCTTCGATTCAGCAGAAGACACGACTTCGCGACTTCTGAGTGCTCGACTGCCTCGACGCGACCGACGACGCCGTGCATTGAAGCCGGTCGTCTCGCTGCCGATCTGCTCGTGCGCTACTGCGGCCACGACTGACGCAGCCGCGACGCACGCGGACGCCGCATTTGCGTACCGCGAGATGAGTGAGAACGGCAGTCCGTCCGTGCCGGGGTTGACCTCGTACAGCTCAAGCGCGACAGATGCCGAGATTGCGTGGCTGCGGCGCTGCTTGCCTGTGTTCGTGCAGCCCGACGTGGACATTGCGAACGGCAATGGACTCGTCAAGGTGTTTTTCCAGTTCGAGCGCCAGGACGACTCGGGGCTGCTCGTCTGCCGGCTCTGCATCGTGTTTGCGGGCGAGTCGTCGTACAACCGCGTGAAGGAGGTGGTCGAGAACACGTGCGCGACGGTGCTCTACCGCTCGTTCAACCGGCGGACGTACAAGCGCACGGCAGACATCAACTACATGGAGTTTCGGTGCGTTTGTGTGGGGAATGGCGTGCTCGCATGGTGTTTCGTGGCTCACCGACGCGTCCGTCCGCGCGATTGTGTATCACTCGCATCGCAGGAACGTGAACCTCGATCCGAACTCCGCAATGCCATGGACGAGCGTGTTCTCGCAGGACCACGGCGGCGAGCAGCAGTGGTCGCAAGGCGCGAAAAAGGACGTGGGCGACTGGTTCTCGCTCATGCACCACTACCGCGTGGAGGCTGCGATCGAGAGCTGGATCCTGCGCGCGAACTCGCACCGACCGCTCGTGTACCTCAACACGTGCAACCACATGATCGGCGAGCGAGACAACAACGCGCAGCTGAGCAAACACGAATGGGTCGAGTACCCGTTTGAGGAGGGCGATGCCGAGGACGCGTTCCGCTACGTGGTCGACCACGTCCCGACCAAGTGCAATCTCTACTCGTACCTCTGCTTCTGGCGCGCGCGCAACGGCGGCGGCTGCTGCGACCGTCATCACACGGGCAAAGTCACGCGCAGCGGCGGCTCCATGTACGTCAAGCACGCGACTACGAAAGACGTGGGCGTGATCCACACGAGCGGGGGGACGGAAGTGGTGTAGGGCGTAGGTCATGGAGCGCAAGAGTAGCAGCACCACACTCTCACACACGAGACGTCGACGCGTAACACCGTGCAAAGAAGAGCAAGCATTAGACACACAAACGCAGTGGCGCTCAGTAAGCCTGGGCGAGCTCGTGCTTGGCCATTGCGGCGCCCGGGACTCCGACGTCCTCGTGTGAGACGAGATCTTGCTCGTCTTTCCCGTTCAGTCCTGTCGCGCTCGCTGTGATGAGCTGTTGCATGTGGTCGATGAGCACGTGCTCGGGCGACACGAGCTCCGCGTCTTCGAGTGCTGGCGGCAGCTCGGTCTCCGTGGCAACGCTCTCTTTCTCACGCAAGTGCAGCAGCATCTGCTCCATGAGGTCGTCGCTCTCAGGAGTCGTTCCCGAGACCGCTGCACCTACACTGGTCGAAAACACAGGCGTGTACTTGGCAGCATGCTGCTCGCGCACCTCTATCCACTTGGTCCACATCTCGTCGACACTCGCAGGCGACTGCTCGAGCAGCCAGCCCATCTGTCGGCGCGTGGCGTCGAGCACAGGCTGGAAGCCCATCTGCGTCGCGCCAGAGTGGATCCAGTGCAGGTCGAGCAGCATGAACGCCATGGAGTGGAGCTTGAAGAACGCGAGTGGGTCGTTGAAGACGCCCCAGAACGGCGTGCGGCTCACGCGCTCGGCGATGCGCATCTTGAGCACCGTCGTCGGCGTATTGTCGTCGGCCGAGTGCAGTACGAGCTTGCTGCAAACGTCTGGCGCTTCGTCGAGCATCAGCAGCTTCATCATCATGCGCATGACGTTGATGCTCGCGACTGGGAACGGGTAGCGATTCCCACCGGGAGCCGCGTTGCGCTCCATCATCGCTCTCGCTTTCTCTGGGTACTCTTCGACAAAGTGCACCAGCGCCTCAAGCGAGAACACCCCGCCGCCGCGGAAGCCACCAAGGGGGTTGTCCGTGTGGAAGCCGCTACGCTTCCAGCGTTCGGACGCAAGCAGCGCTGATACATCGACAGACGCAGCTGAGCCGCCACTGCTGCTGCTGTTCTCCAATACGACAGTCTCATGCACCGCGGACGGCACAAGGCAGTCCCAGAGCCGCTTGAGAAGCAGTGCGTGCTCGAGGTTCGCCGGCTCGATCGGCTCCTCCATCTTGAACCGGATCGTCTCGAGGAAGAACACCTTCTCGCGCAGCTTGGCGCGCCGACTCACGAGCTCCTGACGAAAGTCGCTCAGGATGTACTCGTGCTCGCGAAAGAGCAGGCTCAGGACGTGGGCACTCTCTTCAGCGTCGCGCTTCATGTGCCGCAGCGCCCGCGCTTCGGCGGCCATGCGGTCGACTTCACTACTGAACACGTCGCTGTCGCTCGGCATGAGGCGATAGCGCACTGAGCTCGCGCTCTGGTACCCGACCGGGTACTTCCGGAACGTCGGGTCTTCGTACTCGTGGAAGCGCACGCCGTGCTTCCGACGGAGCAGGATCGGCGCCAAGCAGTTCGCGATCGAGTACATGCTCAGTCCGTTCTTTTCCGCATGACACGGCTCGAGCGCGACCATAAGGAGGTGGCAGAGCCGCTCAAGGATCGGCTTGCAGTACCACGGCAGGTCGTTCACGAGCACGCGCAGCAGCATCTTCTTCTCCTCGTCGTTCATGCCGTTGTCTGCGCGGCCGCCGCACGCCAGGAAGTTCTCGAGGCGCTCGTCCGTGAGCAATGCGTCCGGGAGCTCCCAGAGGTACTGCAGCAAGATCGCCGTGACTTCGTGCGGGTCCACGGCCATCTTCTTGTGGAACCCGCCAAGCTCTTCGATCGTATCGCGCAGCACCATCACGTGGTCGGCGTGCAAGTGCACTTGGAAGAGCCCAGGCGTGTCCACGTGCTCGTACAAGTAGCACAGACACGCTTCGACGACGTCAGGGATCGCCATCGCAGTCTCGAAGCGCGCCATGCCGCTCAAGAACGGGTTGCACAACACGTCGAGCAACTCGGTGCCAAAAACGTCGTACTCGGGGTACCCGAGCTCGAGGAAGCGCAGCACTGCTGTGGCGGCGTCCTCCATCTTCTGCGATGCTGCCGCGTGCTTGAGGATATCCGACAGCGGGTTCCCACCTTTCATCGAGTCGAACGTGCTGCGGAGCTCATGGTGCGACACGAGCTTGGCCGCGAGCAAGTTTGTCTCGCTGTCTTCTTCGCACAACCGCACGCGACCGCCGACCATATCCTCTGGGTCGATTAGCTTCGGCGCCGTCTTGGTAACCTTCCGGGCCTTCAGACGCGGCAAGGGCTTGGAGAACGGCAGTGTGTCAGGCGCCTGGTCCAGCCGCTCATCGTCGATCAGGAACGCGAACGCGAGGTCGTCGAGCCCTGCGAGCATACTCAGGAACATCTTGACGTCGTCGCGCTGACGAAAGAGCGCGAACTCGGTGTAGTACGACGCGAGCAGGTCCAAGTTGCTCTCGGACAGAATCAGTGCCATCGACGACTGGAGGAGGTGCATATTGAGCGTCTGGCGCACGAACGCGCGCGCTTTGCCTTCGTCCGACGCGACGTTCGTGAGGCTCGTGGCGGCGCGCACGGCGCCAAAGAAGCCGCGGATGTGGCGCGGCAGATCGGGCTCGAGACTCGACGTCACGACCTCCGAGACACGCTTGCTCGCGGCGCTCGAGCTCGCACTGTGCATCGCGTCGAGCAAGTGCTTCTGCCGGATCGCCTCCACGCGCGTGCACGTCCACTTGACGACGCCAAAGAACTTGACCGTCGCGCCACTCTCGTCGCTCTCGATGTGGCGCAGACCGTGCGTCACGCACCGGTCCAAGTGCGTGCAGAGCGCGTTCACGACTGCGAGCTCGTCCGTGAGTAGGAGCTGCTTGCGATCGTCTGTCGACTCCATGATCGCTGTGCCACTACTGTTGCTGCTACTGCTGCTTGTCGGGGAGCTACCATCGCTCAGGTCGCTCTGATTGGCGCTAGCGCTGGTCGGCGGCGCGGCGCGGTTGGACTGCAGGTAGTGGCGCAGCGCTTGGATGGCGTGTTCCAAGTCCTCAAGGATCACGGCGCGTTGGCTCTTGGCGAGGAGCTGGAGCTTGGAATGGTTCCGCAGTCGCAGGAGGCGCTCGTCTTCGGTCTCAGGGGCGGGGTCGCCGAGCAAGAGCGAGCTCAAGCGTGTCAGCAGCGAGTCCATCGTAGCAGGAAGGACCTCGCGTCGCAGCAGGGTCTTGGTGTTGCGAGGCGATTCGAGACTGCGTCGCTTGCACGCGCGCCGCACGGAGCGCGAGCGCTGGAGGCGCTTCAGGTCGCTGGAAAGATCGCGCGGGGGTGGTGGCTTTGATGCGCATGCGCGCGACCTCTCGGCGGCGCTTTGCACGCATCTTTCGAGCGACCAGCCAGTCGCTCGCAAGGTCGTCGTCGCGAGAAGGCACTCGCTCGCTCACTCGAGATCATGTGGCCGCCGGTCTCGATGTCGCACTGCTGATCGCACACACACTGACTGACCGCAGAGACCGCTCGGTCCACTTGTCTGGGTTTCACTATGCGGCAAACAGCTGGCGCCAGCGCTGCCCAGAGTTGCGACGAAAAGTGCCAGACGTGCGTGAGCAAGCTCCTCGACACACACACGCGCCACGCGACAGCCATTCTCGAATTCGCCACCTTCGCTCCAAGGTACCAGCCACCACCACCAAGACCGCGTTCTTCCTCGCCATGAAGCTCCTGTCCTCGACTGCGCTCGTTGCCGCTGCGACCGCCACGCTCGCGCTGACTGTGGACGGCGCCGCCAAGTACAAGGCGTGCACCGAGTCGGAGCGCCAGTCGATCTTCGGTGGACTCACGAACGAGCTCAAGACGTGTGTCACGAGCTCCGCGTTCGACCTCACGGGCAAGTCGCTCCCCACGAGCGACCAGCGCCAGGCGGTCTGCAAGTGCACGGACCTCGTGAAGCGTCTGGGCGACCTGTACCTCCCGCGCTGCAACCTCGTCTTCGACGGCTCGGCGCTGTCGTTCAAGGAGGCGGTCACGAGCATCTTCACCGAGTGCGGCATCGCTGAGCCCAAGGAGCTGCCAGAGACGCTCACACCGGGCGCGAACAGCACGGGCGCGACGGAGGAGTCGGTTGCGAGTGAGGCGTCGCTGCCTGGCAACAAAGCGAACGCAACGACGACCAAGCCGTCGACCAAGAAGTCGTCATCTGGCTCGGGGTTCGAGATTGAGACGCCAAAGACGCAAAAGCCCACGAAGAAGCCGACACCGACACCGACGACTGCGAGCCCCGAGAACAGCAGCAGCGGCGCCGAGTCCAACTCGACGCCCGAGCCGACCAAGAGCGGCAGTCCTGCTCACACCGTGACCAGCGCGATGATCGCAGCAGTCGTCGCATGTGCAGCGTACGTGATGCTCTGAGCAGCACTGTCGTCACGCACAGCCAACTTCTCAAGCTGTAGGAGAAGAGGACACGGCCGAGTGGAGCTCTTGGGTATGAACCACTTGCGTCTGTGTCCCTTTTGGCTCCGCATGCCCTCGCTTGTTGAGACCTCGAACATCACACATTGATCTCTACGAATACCAGTCACGTCCGCTGTCTTGTGTTTCCTGGACGGGTTTGAGTGCGCAGCAAACGTCTGCGTGCGCTAATGTCTATGGCGATACTAGCACACAAAGCAAGCGTCGCGTGAGGCAAACGAGCCACTGGATGAGATGAATGCCAGCAGCAGCAGTCGTGTCGAGAGCGCATCAAACGCGTGCTGCCCGCACAGAGCATTCGGACAACGTTACCTGCGGTGTTGTGGACCAAACAACACGGGCTTGAACGAGAAGACTCGCTTGTATAGAAAAACATATGCGATGCGAACGCATTTTGACCAAAGCACACAATCGATCAAACCAACACAGCAACATCAGCAGCAGCAGCATGAACACGGATGCCGCAACGAAAGCGTGGCTCACGGCCGAGCTCACGAGCGCGCTCGGCTTTGCTGAGGTGGACGACATCGCAGCGTATGTGCTCAGCTCGTTCAGCTCCAAGCAGGAGGTTGCTGCGTACCTGACGGAACTGCTGGGCATCTCACCCTTGCGCGCTGGGACGATCAGCGCGCGCGTAGTTGCCTCGGCAGCGTCACCAGCCGCGGCGTCGTCTTCTGCCGCGCAGCCCCCGAAGCACCAAGGCGGCGCGAAAGCCAGCAAGGCAAACGGCAAAGGCGGCGCCGACTCTTTTGCGTCTGCGAATGCTGGCGCCGCGGTCGGACTCGTGCCGCAAGCTGCGATGCCAAACTCGCGCATCAAAGCCGCGAAGCCCCGAAAGACCGGGACGCCCAAGATGATGCACGTGCGCATCATCAACTGTCTGCAGTGCGGCAAGGTCGAGCACAACGGTGGCCGCAAGTGCGCATTCTGCGGCACTGAGCTGCGCTATGAGGAGCTGGACGAGCACGAGATCGACCGCGCGGCGCAGACGCACATGGAGACGCTCGTGCACTACGACGAGACGAGCGCCGAGCGCACGACCGTTGTTGACGTGGACGAGGAGTTTTACGAGGACGCGGGTGGCGACACCGATAGCCGGTCCCTGACGCTGGATCTCGACCTCGAGACTCGTCAGTTCGTGCTGAGCCGAAGCAGCGCCGCCGCCGAGCACATTCGGCGCAACGAAGCGCTCACAAAGGACGCGCGCAGTCTGTGCGAGGGCGTGCAGCGGCGCCTCGAGACAGCAGTGAGCGGTCGCAAGAGTAGCACGCCAGCGTCGGGTCAGCGCGCCGAAGCAGCGGTCGCGACAGTAGCAGCAGCAGCGGCTGTGGACGAAGACGAGCTGAGCTATGTGTGACGCGTCGTCCGCCGTGCAGTCGTACTTTAGCGAGCATAAGCGCCGGAATGAGCAGGAATGAGCAGTAATTCGTGTCGATGTCGTCGCTTGGTCGTGCGCCGTGCGACAGCAGGCGCTGAACAGACTCGTGCGCGCGCGTTCTTGGCCGCGCGCGCTTGAGCACCTAGCGCCGCACACTCACTCGCAAATCCTCCCGCTCGTCCGCGCATCGCCGCCGCCGCCGCCGTCGCGCTCCGGTCCTCCACGCCGCTACTTGCGCACTCGCGCACCTCCGCCGTCGCTCCAGCCGCCGTGATCGCCTCACGCGCGATCGCCCCCAAGTGCAGCAGGCTCAAGCAACGCGAACGCCATGTCGTCCGGCACGTCCATGTCACTGACCGCAGCGGAGGAGCGCGAGGAGGGCCACGCTGCCACGGCAACGCACCGGCAGCACGACGAGGACGCCGCTGCCGCGTGGGCGTTCTACGAGAGCGGGCTCGTGCAGGACACCGCTGACGGCGGCGCCAACGACGACGAAGACACCGAGGACGAGCTTGAGACGGCCGACTGGATCCGCTTCCAGCGCGCGCGTGCGCAGTCACGCCTACTCGCTGCGCGTCAGCAGCAGCAGCAGCAGCAGCTCCAGTCGCCAGCCTCCGCTCCCGGATCGACGCAAACGAACGCGCACTCGCCGTAGAGAGCCCATGTGCGCCTGTATAGAGGAGCCTGTAGATAGATAGACGTGTACTACTTCCCATTTCAATCGCATTGCATGATGTCTTCTCAGCAGCTGGGATTTGCATCGCAGCACACACACAGCGCGCGTATGTACTTTGCCATTCGACAGCCTCTCACACATAGCACGTCGCACGCGCGCGCCGTTCGATCGCTTGCGGACTGGCAGCAGCAGCAGCAGCTTCGTTCGCGCGCCTCGCCTCACCTCGTCGTCGTTTGTCGGCTTCAGCCGCATCAGAGAGGCTTGCCAGTGAGTGCGTCGCACTTGCGCGTCGCCACCGCCACTTGAATGCTGCCTTGCACGGAGGAGTCCATCGAGTCGAGCACAATCTGCACATCGTCGTGGACCGTAGCGTTCGCCGGTTTGATCGCAGTGATCGCGGTGTTGATGCGAAAGTTGGTCGAACCGCCACACGGCGTCCAGATGATTGACTGGAAGTTGATGCTGCTCGACTCGAAGATGTCTTGGTCGCTCCCGTGCTTGTACACACGTTTGACGTTGATCCCCTGCTGACCTGCGAAGAAGTACTCGTTCGAGAGCACAGCGGACGCATTCTGCATGTCTGGGACGTACACGTAGCCGCGGAAGTCGACCTTGAAGAAGCCGATGCTCTGACCTGGCTGCGCGTGCACGGGCACTGCCACAGAGCACGTTGCGCGAGTGCGCGTGCGGTTCGCATCTGTAGCAGCTTCAAACGACGTGAAGATGACCGACACGCTCGTGGAGTCGAGCGAGGGCACCACTTCAACTGACTGCGGCGGGCATCCGGAGCCGGCGACAGCGAGCTTGCCGATCGTGTACACTGGTGCCGGTGACTCGCTTGCGTGACTCACATCCGTGCACAGCACGAGGGAGAGCAAAAGGAACAGCAGCGCGGTCGAGCGGGCACGAGTCGATCGCGCCATCACAAGGAGAAGCTGAAGTGGACAGACTGCGACGTCAGAGATGGAAAGGAAGCCGGAGCGATGGTGGAGATGACAGAGAGCGCGCAGTGGAAGAGCTTGACGATGCGACGCCGCTGCAACGCCGACAGAGTACGCCTTCGACACACAGGAGGAAGCGCGTTCGAGCACACGGAGAATCCGGGAATGGCTGCGGCCTGACAGTGCGATGCGAGAGTTCATGAGCGAGAGTTCATGAGTGAGAGAGTCGGGAGCGCAGCATCATCGCGCGAAGCGAAACACACGCGCGCGTGAGCCAAAAATTGATTGAGACGGTGTGCTGTATTACTATCCTTCATACACTACGGGCTTGGCCGTGTGAGCAGGTTAGCTACTGCGTCGCACGACGCAGCACCCGAGCTCACGCTTGTACGACTCGTGATCATGGGACTGCTACTGCTGACGCGTGAGGTACGCTGGGCGAGGAGAGCCATCGAGAGTGTTCTGCGTCACGAGCAGGATGTTCTTGGCCGCGTTGATGTCGCGATCGTGCACGGTCTTACGAGTGCTGTTTGTGCAGCGCAAGACCGAGTACGACGGACGACCGCCGAAGAACACGCCACCGACCACGTGCGGGAACTCGACGCGCGAGAGGTTGGATGGCGAGCGACAGGTGGAGCAGCGTCGACTGGTGTAGCGCTCACTGATGTCGAACACACGTGCGCGCTTGCCGAACTCCTTTCTCAGCGCTCGGTTGGGTACGCGCGGGTGTCCTCGAACGACGCCTTGGTGCGACCAGTCACCGTAGCCCACCACGACCGTGTGTACATGCATCCATTTCGCAACGTGAACCAAGGTCATGCGTTGCGTGTCGGACGACGTCGTGCAGCAGCTCGCGCATGGCACATTTCCTTCACTCGCCCGCAGTGCATCGCATCGCAGTGCGCTACGATGGCGGGATGCATCTTGTGCAACCATCCAGTCCATTGTGCGTCCTTTCGTGTCGAAACAAATCCAAACAATTCCAAAAACTATTTTGATATTATCGAAACACTATATATTCGTGTAAACCACGTAGACTCATTGCAGTTGAGGCATACAAAACGTAGTATGTCGTTGTGCGCCAGCCGCAAATGAGGTCTGGATTCATTCTCGACTCACTCGACTCACTCGACTCACTCGACCTCGACCCACTCACTCAACTTCGACTGGCGGCTGGAGCAGAACGAGAACGAGAAGCACACGCCGCGCGCGTTGACGACCGGCCGCCAGCATCGCCATGGACGCCGCCCGAGCGCACAAGAACACGAACAACCGCAACGGGTCGTACGGCGCGGTCGCGGACGATGCGCGCCATGGAGCCGACCGGCAGCTCCAGAAGCCGCTTCCACTGCCGCCGTCGTCGTCACTGCGCATGTCTGGCGTTCGTCAGCCATCATCGCTCGGGACACGCATACCGGGGCAGTCCGAGTACCTCTTCAAGTACCTCATCATCACGCAGATCTGCATGTACCTCGAGGCTGGCGCCGTGCCGTCGCTGCTGCAGCAGTTCACGCTCACGTTCCACTTGAGTCCGCAGGAGCAAGGGCTGCTCGGCGCAGTCGTGTACATTTCCATCTCGCTCGCGTCGCCCTGGTGCAGCGCGCTCTTCCGCAGGTTCAACCCGCGCCAGCTCCTCGGTGTCTCGCTCGCGATCAACAACCTCGCAGTGCTCACGTTCGCGTGCACGCCGACCGACGCGTGGTTCTCCAAGTCTCTACTTATCACACTGCGCGCATTCATTGGCTTCACGCAGGCGTTCCACTGCGTGTACTCACCGCTATGGGTGCACGAGTACGCGCCGCGCGCGAAACGTGGGAGCTGGATGAGCTACTTGCAGGCAGCCACGCCAATTGGCATCACGCTCGGCTACTTCGCCGGCTCCGTGACTGTGTGGCTCGCGTCCGCCGACCCGTCGGCGTCGACAGGTGCTGACGCGTTTGACATGGGAGCAGCGAATGCGACGACTTCGTCCGCAATCAGCAACTTTGCGTCGTCCGTGCTCAACGCCGCCGTCTCGAGCTCGATGAACAACGTCGGCGACCATTTGTTCGACGACATGGCGGACGCCGTCGACACAAACTACTGCCAGGGCATGTACTGCTGGCGCTGGCCGTTCATCTTCCAGTTCCTTGCGATCCTGCCGTTCTCGATCATGCTCTTCTTCGTGCCCGTGGAGCACATTCGCTTGCACGCCGCGCGCCGCCGCTCGATCATCATGGTCGACTCGATCATCACTTTGAACGACGACGACGACGACGATGACGATGACGACGAAGAGGACGATGAAGAGCACGCGGTTGTGTACAAGGGCGAGCGCAGACGCTTGAACCCGTCCGGTGGCGACCCATCTGTGCCCGGTGCTGGCGCTCGCAACCGCCGCGCAAGCAGCATGCACGACCAGTCCCCTCGCCTGGCAAACTTGCGCGAGCTCTTCAAGCAGAAGGTGTACGTGTTCATCGTGCTTGGTCTCTCGGCACTCTTCTTTGTCGTCGCTGGCGTGCAGTTCTGGACTACGCTCTACTTGGCGACGAACACGAACGACTCGCTCTACACGATCCACCTGGCGTACCTGCTCGTGAGTGGCACGGGTCCGATCATCGGCGTGTTCTTCGGCGGCTGGCTTATCGACCAGTTCGGCGGCTACGCTGGGCTCTATCAGCGCGCCGAAGCGCTGCGCGTGTGCATGGTGCTCGGTGGTCTCGGCTGCCTCGCGTCGCTGCCAGTCTCGTTCTTCCACTCGACACTCTACATCGCGATGTTCTTGTGGCTCATGCTCTTCTGTGGAGGCAGCATCCTGCCAGCGTGCTCCGGCATTGTGATCTCGTCAGCGCCACGGCGCTTGCGACCACTCGCGTCCTCGGTCGCCTACGCGAGTTACAACTTGCTCGGCTACGCGGCGTCAAACTACATCCCAGGGCTTATCATGAACTTCATCATCGACCCACACGCTGACACCGCGGAAGAGAGCGCTGGCGCGTGCGACACTGCATGCACGTACCGCATCGGTTTCCGCATCGTGTTGCTCTGGAGCGTCTGGGCGTTCTTCTGCCTCACGTGCGCATACACGTTCTCGAAGCAGCAGGTCGCGCGCAAGATCCAGCGAAGCGAGGCGCGCGCAGCGCTCGAGAGCGGGGATGCGGCTCGGCGCTGAGACGAAACGAGACAGACTCGCGAGCCAGCGCTTGCGTGTGTGTATACTATGTGTGTGTTAGACCTTGCGCCGAAGTGAAGGCGCTTGCTCCTCTCGATACCACATCCATGAACTGCATGGCGCAAGCGAGCGGTAACTCTCAATCCAACGTCGTTACGACTGCTGTCGCCACGACCCGATTCACTGCGGCGCCATCATCTGCTTGATACGCGGCGCCTTGCGCAGCAGCGTGTTGAGCATGCTGCCGACAAAGAACGCCACGACGGTCGACGTCATCGTGATGACGTTGTACGGCATACTGAAGTCGGGCGTCGGCAGCGGTACAAGCAGCGGTTCAGTGAACAGCGTCCGCGTAAACGCACGCTTGTCATGTCGGAGCTCGCGGCACGCGATGTCACCGTCTTCTTGTGCGATCGGCTCGAATGTGGCGACACCGGACGCCACGTCAAAGCCGCGGTTCGCGTCAGGCGGGTGCTCAGACAAGCGCAGGAACGCTTTCTCGAGCTGCACGGAGAACACGAGCGACGCGTTCGCTGGCAACAGCAGCTCCACATGCATCTCGTTCGGTCGCCCACGCACTTCCGCTGGCACAAACTGCGCGTCTGTGATGAGTGATGCAGCGTCCAGACGCTCGGTTTCTTCGACAGCGGATGATGAAGACGCATCGTTGCGCGCCGCTCGGGCTTGGAATGTGCTGAAGAACATGCGGAGGTACCATGGCACGACGTCGTGGTACGTCACGCGCATCGCACACAGCGGGTGGTTGTTCTCGAGACGCACAGCAATGCCGCCGTGGACTTGTCCGTAGCCAGTCACAAATCGGTGAACAGCCACAAGATCGCGCGGTGGAGACGACGAGGTCGTGTGCGCCACGTCGACTCTCTGGAGCCACAGCTCCCCAAGAGGGATCTCTTTCGTTGCCAAACTCGTAGCGTGCGTGACTGGTGGGCTGAAGCGCACACGGCCAGCTCCTGCGTGTGGGTCCTTGGTTGTCGCGTCTGGAGCATGCAGCAGCTCGTAGCCTTCACTCGGTGTCTCCGTGTAGATGACACTTTGTGTTGCTAGCGGACAGGCGTCCAACACCATGTCGTCCAACGGCAAGTTGTGGAAGAAGACGGACTGGAGACTCCAGCGCCGTGTGTCCGCTGCGTTGAGCGCCTGGACTGTGACGAGCTGTTGCTCGAGCACCCAGGCATCGTCTTGCGCCGATCGGGACGCAAAGAGCGACAACGAGAGGAACTCGCCCGAGACGTACTTGATTGGATCGATGAGCTTGCCCAGACCCGCGTGCGAACGACACGGAAGCATCTTGAGCCACGGTGCGAGGTTCTCTGTGCAGATCTCTTCGCGCGCCAGCGTTGCGTGGAGAAATGGTCCTTGCGACCGACTCATTGAGTCAGCAGTCGATGCGTCGGCAGGGAACGCGCCAAGAGCGCTCGGGTCAACGTCCGGCATGTCTGTCACGACTGTGAGGTCCATTTGGTTGAGAGACGCGGAGAAGATGCCGCCCAGCTCTGCTGTGATGCCTCTCCAGCGCTCCTGCACCGCGACGCTACTTGCAATGTACTCGCTGGTGCTGTTTGCATCACGGAGCCGCACCTGCAGTCGTGTGCCGAATGGCGCATGTGCCAGTGCGTCGGAGCCAACTCCAAGCGCTGTGCCGTAGCGCGCGTCCGAGTGTTTCCCAAGCGCAAACGTCAGATGGAGTGACTCGGCGCCGTACTTGGTGAGGATCTGCTGGAGCACTTTTGGGAACGCGCCGCTGTCTTTTACTGCCGCCGAGTGCTCGCGCGTCGAGAACCGAAAGTGCGCAAGTACCTTCGCTCCATCTTGCAGCGGGCGCAGCGTCAGTGTCTCGTTCGACTCGGCACGCGCAAACGCACAGAGCAATGCGAAGCACGCGCAGATGCCGACGAAGATCGTCTTCCTCATCGTCGTCGTCGTCGCTGCTTTTTTCGATGTTGGACGCGCGCACTGCAACCGTTTGCTCGGGACATGATTTTCCAAACACGGGACACGACAGTTGAAGCCGATCGCAACATCGCTCCCATTGAGCTACGACCTAAGCCATCGTCAGCTACGTCAGCTACGACCTTCGTCGTAGCTGACGATGGTTCCAAGATACACACTCGCTAAGATGCACGCATCGGTGCACCACAACAGCCACGCGCGACAGTACCAGCGCAGCTATGACCGCCCACGCGTTTCGTACGGCGCTGTAGATGATCTGTTTGCGTCACTGGCGCTCGACGACGCCCCGCCGCGCTCAGCCCTCGATCGCGCACTCCAGTTTCTCCGCCGCTGCCTCACGCGCGTCGCGTTCCTCGTCGTCAATGCAGTTGCAGCGGTGTGTGCAAGTCTGCTGCTGCTCGCATTGCTCTGCTGCGCGCTCGTGCTACTGCCGCTCTGCTGCGTGGGCGTGCTGGTGTTCCAGCTCACGTTCCGGCTCGGTGTCGTCGAGCTCCTTGCGCACGCTGACATTGCGCTCGTGAACCTCATTTCGGGCCGTGACAGACAGATCCAGGTCCCGACCGCAACTGCAAGCGAGCACGACCGCCTTGACCCACTCCATCCGCAATTGCGCGAAGACTGCAGCGCAGTCCGTGCCGTGTCGGGGCTACGCACCGCGACGCTCGCATCGCTCATGACGCTCTTCTACTTTGTCGGAATCAAGTGTGCGCTGGCACTGCTGGGGCTCTTCGTCGTCAGCGTTGTGCTCTGGTCGCCAGCTGCGCTGCTGCACCTCGTCGTGACGTCCAGCATCGGAAACCTCTGGGACAGCGTCTGCGGCGGACTGCTGCTCGCACTCGTGTTCGTCGTCGCAGTGGGCAGTTTGGACATGGTGACGCAGCTCAGTTGCGCGTGCACGCGGCTGTTTTGCTGCGAGCGCGTGCGCGAATCGCCGCGACCGGCAGTGCGCACAGTCTCGACACGCCCGAAGGTCGTGATTGTCGACATCGGCGCGACCGAACGTCTTCAGTGCACGAGCTCGCGAGCAGGCACGATTGCGTGACGACGCACAAATGAGCTTGTGTTGCAGAGCCGCTGTGGGAAATGCAGAGCCTGAAGAACGAGCTGCGGTGTGTATGCTGTTCATAAAAACTGATCCTAATCTACACGACGAACGCACGGCATGGCGGCGGCGGCATTGGGCCTGCGCGCGCCGACCAAAGCGGAAGAGGAAAATCTGCTACGCGCGCCAGCCACCCGACTGCGACCGTCGGGAGCTGTCGCTCACTGCCTGCTGAACTGTGATGTGGCGTCGGTCGGGCTGCTGGCCAAGTCGTGGCCTACGTGAGACTCAGCAACTGGCACAGCTGCTCCTCGTCCTCCTTCTTGACGAACCGACCCTTGACGCGCAGCCGCGAGTTGGCAAAGTTCTTGCGCACGTCGTAGTCCACTTTCTTGGACCACACGCGGTGCTTGCGCTTCTCGAGAAACCGCTCAATGCGTTTTCTCCGCGCCTCGGGCGAGTAGCTCCCGACGTAGTGCGCCTCGGTCGACGGCGACAACGACAGCCCCTCGAGCTGGTTCTCCGATCGATCGTTCTCGTCGCGCTCCGATAGATCCATGCGCAAGAAGCCCTCAAAGTTCTTGCGACCGAGGCCGCCGTACTCGCTCCCTTCCGACGAACAGATCGACGCGAGGCGCGCGCGCTGCTTGTACTCGGTCGACTCGCGGTACGAGTCGAACCACTCGCTGTCCTCCTCCACACCGGTTGGACTGCTGTCGAGCCCGAAGAACGACGAGTCCTCCTGCACGCGCGAGAGGCTCGACTTTTGCGGCGGCATGCCAAAGTCCGAGCGGAACGACCCGCTGCTCTGCTGGCGCTGCCGACCCGAGTGCATCGGGATCGAAATCGGCCGCGACGACGAGCTCCCGAAGCTGCTGCTCCTGTTCCTGCTGCTGTGCTCATCGTCTGCGTCGTCCTGGTTTGGCAAGTCGGCGTAGTCGCGCGCCGCTGCCACGAGTCCGTCAAATGGCGACCGGTACGATCCCCACATGCGCTGCTTGCTGTCGTACATGTCCTCTTGGTCCGTGTCCATGTCTTCGTCGCTGTCGTCCGTGCTGCCAGGGGCGTCACGGCGCGGAATCATCGACGTGAGCGGGCGCTCCTGGATGTTGTGACGCAGCAGCGACAACGACGAAGACGCTGCCTGGAAGCGGCGGTGCTCTGCCGCGTGCTGCATGAACGACGAGCTCGACGGAAGCGAGCTCGCAAGGAAGCTGTTGTGGTGCTGTGGCTGCGGCGGCGACGAGCTGTACGAGTCAAACGCGCGCTGCTTCTTCGCGGCGTGCCAGGGCATCTCCTTGGCGTAGAGCGGCGACGCGAACTTGCGCTCGTCTGGCGCCGAGAGGCTCATGAGCGTCTCTGCAGCTTCGGCGTCAATCATGGTGCTGCGTGTGTGTGTGAGCGGATGTGATGTGCGCACGAGCGGGGGAGATCGCGAGTGCGTGTGTGTGCGTGGCTGTGACGTGTCAGCCAGCAAGCGGCGCTTCTGCGCTTTTTCGGTGCTATGGTCTGTCGAAGAAGGCGTCCGTTTCAGGTCGTCGTCGCGGCAAGGTGTATGACTTGCTGCGTCGTCGGCTGTTCTTCGCCTTGGTGCCTTGGTGTGCGCGCGTCCTCGCCTTGCGTGGATGGTGTGTGGTGTCGAGGGTGTCGAGCTGCGTGCTGGAGCGCGAGAGTGTGACTGTGAGGTTGCCTGGTCGGTGCTGCTCGCTCGCCGCACGACCGCACACACCGCCCAGAGCCCTACCCGCTGCGCGAATACAAAGCGCCATACAGTCGCGCGCGCGGGCTTCAAGTGGCGCCAGCCTGGAAATCGGGGAGAGAGAATGGACGACGCTCGTGTTGGTCCTGCTGCCGCCAAGCGCGCGTGCGAGGACGACTACTGCTCGCGCACATGGCGTAGAGCTGGTCTACCGCGCCTCCCCATTTGTAGTTGGTCCGCCATCCCTCTTGCTCATGCTCTCGCTCTCGTCTGGCCTCGACTCGAGTCGCAAATCGAGCGATCCACACGGCGGACGACGACTGGCGCTCGAAGCGCTGCGTGCAAGTCACACACGTGGTCTCCTCACTCACTCACTTTCTCGACTCTCGCACGAGCGGATCAAACTGGCTGGCTGGCGCGCGCCGGTGCCCGCTTGTACCGTGACGTATCAGCCTCCTTCACGACCCGCTCTCTCTTTCTGTGTCCTCCTCCTCCTTCTCTCTCTTGCTTCTCTCTTGCGTTGGGTGGTCGTTCGTTCACGAGGTTCGTATCTCTCCACAAGCTCCTCAAGCGCGTGGCAAGTAAGCGTTCGTATCATCCAGAGCACGTCCTTCGTGGCCACACAGCTAGAGCATACAACACACATCGAGCGAACTCGACACTCCATGATCTTACTCATCGAGTCGAACCAAGACAACACCCACGCCCACGACCAAGTCGAGGAAGACGTTCAGCACAAGAGAGCAATGGCGACGAGCGTGAAATTGTCGAGGGAATCCGTTTGCCCAAAAATGCAGCCGAAAAAGAAAGCAAAATTCGAACCCATTTGAGTGTGTGGTGCACACTGCATTTCAAGTCATCGCAGAAAACAACTCGTTGTTTTTGTCACTATCGTCGCTCACAAAATCATCAAACATAATAATTGGCCAAATTGACGTTGTTAAGTGGATATTTATGATAGGGTTTAGGGTTTAGGCTTTAGGGTTTAGGGCTCCGTAAGCGTAACGGTTCCGAGCCAAACCAGGAACAAAATTGCGTGAACCTTACGCCTCTGCACTGCCGTTACCAAGCCGATACTGTTAATATAGCAAAATACGCAATGACAGTATTTTGCCAAATGCGGA